>CANUEX010142818.1:0-36723 GCA_948099535.1 Jatropha multifida | reverse complement strand
AGAGAAAAAGAAACATAAGGCAAGCCTTTTCTTGACTTACAACTTGCCAAAAGTTCTCATTTTTCATATCTATGGAATTCAAAGCTTACATACTCAAAATATATATACTTAAAATAACATAAAAAGACTAAAACCAAGCTTAAAAGGAAATGAAAATCCAACCTTACCACCTAGGGTGGTTCGACCTCTATATGAAACCAAGGAGGGGGAGTTCCCCTCTTTCAAATAACCCCCAAAAGGAAGTTGTAAATACTTATAAAAGCCATTAAAAAGCTTAACCCAAAGTCCTTTGAAATGAAACTCATTTCTACTCAAATCATACTTTCTTTAAGTCTTGTAAAATCCATGACCATTAAAAGTATAATAAAAGATTTAAACCACCTTAAATTGACTTTTCATATAACACTTTAAAATCAAAATCAAGTAAGAAACTAAAGGAAAACACAAGGCCTTTAACCTAACATGGTTCAGCCACTCTAGGTCATCAAAAGGGAAGGAGTTTCCCTTCCATCAAACACCACATTTCAAGCTAAAAGGGCTTAGTTAAAACATTAAAACCTTTACTTAAACACATTTAGACTTAAAACTCATATTTACACATTTCAAGTTTTCTTTAAGTATTGGAAAAGTTCTTAAACATTGAAATACAAGAAAGAGGTTTTAACCATCATTAATTTACTTATCAATAAACTCATTAAAGTTCAATTTAAGCATGAAAATCAAAGTAAGCTCAAGGCCATTCACCCATCAAGGTTTCGACAATTCATAGATGAAGGGGAAGGAGAGGATTCTCTCCCCATTCGAGCATCTCATCATGCTTAAGAAACATAGAAAATCATGTAAAAATAATCAATTAAGCAATTCCCCAACAAAATCACAAAGAACTCAAAAATCATTCAAAACCTAAAAATTTGAAACTTGAAGAAAATGAAAGAGGAAGTGAATTACTATTGCACTAACCTTGAAAACAAGCTTGAATAAGCTTAGAAAGCTTTATTCCTTAGCTTTTTCCTTTCCTTTATAGGATGATTCTCCAACCTCTTCAAAGTAGAAAAAATAATCATTAAAATCAAGAAATGACAAAAGGAGAAGATGGAGCATGGTGTAGTGCCTAATCTAATATATCTAAGCTATGAATTACTTAATTAAATCATTAGAGTCAAAAACCACAACTTACTTGAACTTGTAGTAGCCTCTAAATTCTTGAGTTTTATCACCAAACACCACTCTTTTATGCTTAATTCTTCAAGTCTTATAACGAGACTTTGGTTTAATTCACTTAATTTTGGGTAGGTTAGTAGTAGAGAAAATGAAAGAACGTGGAGGAGAATGAGGAAGAGTGTGGCGTTGGAGATGGGAGAAGGAAAAAGAAGGAATAGTGTTGGATAAGTGTTGTTTTTAAGTAGAAAATTCAAATTTGGCTACTTCATTTTTTGTCAAATGGATGGTTAGGATTTGGTCTCTAGTATTCTCATCCAAGGGCTCTAAATATTCATCAAATAATTCTCTTCCAAATATTATTTAACTCCACCAATTTATTAAATTAACTCCATCAAAATAATTCCTCAATTATCTATTCATCAAATACTTAAATTCTCCAAAAATATTCATGAAATATTTTCCACCCACTAAAATCATATAAATATACTCCAAAAATATTAAATAAAATATTAAGCATCAATAGTAATTTTTTCGAACCGAAATAATATGAAGTCCCGGACTGGTGGCACTATTCACAGACCGGTAAACTACTTTTTACCAATGATTTATTACTTAATCATGAACAATTTATATCTTAACTTAAATTAATTAAGACCAATAACATAAAATCTAATTAACTCCACAAATATTAATTATGGTCAATATCATTATCGAGTCCAAATAAAATATTATTTCCCTTTCGGCCGATACCATTCTTGACCCGAACCAAATAATACCATTTTGAGATCCAAAATTTTGGGGCGTTACAATTATACATTGCCGCCATCAAGGCACCACCGCAATTAGTCTTTCTAAGCAACCTCAAGTCCACTAGGGATGCCACAAAGGAAAGATCTATATGATTTGCCTAATCATTCGCAATCGTGCATCCAAAAATTCGAAGGAGGGAGGCGCTGGTCAACCGATCTGTAGTAGCTCTGTCCCCACCTTCTCGACTCAGCTCTCTCAACAAATCACACAAAATACTGTAATGGTATGACCTGCCGGCACTAAGCTCTGGGGTAAAACCCAGCAGATTTGTGAGACACTCAAATGACAGCATTGAAGAATGTATCCAGTGGACGAGAGCCAAAACCGATCCTTGTCAGAATAGAAAACTCAAAAGCCCCATCCCGGGCACTGTGGGAAAGATCCAAAGGACTGAGTCTAACTGGATAGTTTCATTCGTCGGTTCGTCATGTAGAAACTGGAAACATTCAAGACCGGTCGGAACCCCACTGTGGTCCCTTCTCGGCCTATTTTGTTTTAGCCCTGTATGTGGCTTTTTATTTCATTAATTGATCTATTATCAATATATCAATTTTATGGCTCTGTTTAGCGCTTAAGCGATGTCTGGTTGGCTCTTTGGAGTGCTTTGACTGTGTATGGTGTGTTTAGAGTCACCACCTTACTTTGTTTTTCTTTTCGGGGAAAATATAAGGTAAAAAAACCCCGTGATTTACTCCTTTTGTGTGCCACAATGGATAAAATGCACTAGCCTGGAATCGTTAGGTTTGGGAACTAGGTTTTCGATTTCTTTGTGTGTGGATCAATAGTTTAGGTTTAATTGAAAATCAAAAGTGTTGTTTCACATGAGTGTCGGTTTATCAATGCATGGGCATACTTATAATGCATGGCAATATCTGGCATATAGTGCATTAAAAGTAAGCAATTGGAATAAAGGTGTGTAATTCGAAGGAGAGCTTGACTCTGGCTTCGTTATCAAGGATTCTAGGTCATGCAACACATTCACGTAAGTACCAACAGGTCAGTTAGGTTGGGAGCCCGCCACCTAGGCTAAAATCCATACGTGTGCCTTCATACCTCATTTTTATGAGGATCAGGGCGCAAGAAGTTCTACCATCAATCAAGATGGTAGGGTTTTGAAGGTGTCACTCTCAGAGTGAGGTTACTTGGGTGTCGCCTGATTTCAAGATTAATTTGAAAACTAGTTTCTTGATTTTTCCAAATGGACCAAACTTAGTTTGCTAGACGGATTGGGATTAAAGCATGCATAGTGTCTGAACGACTAGGCTTAACAATTGATAAAGTGTCAGATGGAGCAGGCTTAATTGACAAAGTCTGAGTTTTCGTGATTATACCCTCGTGCTTATGACGTGACCTAATCAGAGCTCCATGACGAGTTGTCGACTAAGGAGGTTAAGTCTTCCTCCAAATACAAGCTAAGGTAGGGCAAGAGGACCCGTATTATAGTCTTATATAATATTATTAAATGATGAATTATTAATCAATCACTAGATTGATTAATAATGAATTACCTAACTAGTAGCTTTGGCTTAAGGAAGGTCAAAGTGTGATTGAAAGTCGAAAGGATCAACTTCTAAGAGCCAAGTCGGGCTTTAAACTCAACTAAGAAAGATGAGCAAAGTCAAACTTTGTGGTCGTAGAATCATAAAAGTAAGAATGAGAGTCGTTGATGCTTGAGAAGTGCTTAATCAAGCAACAAGAGGAATGGAAATGACAGGGGGGAGTGTGTCGTTTATAGGCAAAGGGGTTGGCTAAGCCAGCCTGATCGGTGCTGGCGACCCCTTAATCGGTGCCAAAGATCTATTTTTTATCATCGATAGAGAGTTTCGGCAGTAGCCTAGTCGATACCGCCGCTGTGTTGGTCAGCGCCGAGCCTAGTTAATTACCAGGATGCCCCTCCCTTAGGTTTTTGGGTTTTCGGGCTTTGATGAGTCCATTCGAGGCCCAAATGGCATTCGATCGGGTTAATTCTTACACTGTTAGAACTGTAGCAAAATTTTCTAGAGCCTAGAGCTGAAATCATGGTCAATAGTTGGCCCCCTTCGAGAGATCAGAGCTAATCAAGGCTCAGTCTGTCGAACCCAAATTTTAGCACTTCTAAAAGTAAATATGGTCTGAAAACTATACCTAAAGGTTTGTGGTGATGTTTGGAACATCCTATATGAGTCTTATTTGACTTTGAGATTATCCAGCCGGCAAACCAGTAAGCCCACTCTAAGAGTGGCATCCTCAGAACCCTACCATCCTAGTCGATGGTAGAACTTCATGTGCCCTGATCCTTATACACATAAGGTATGAAGGCATACGTATAGATTTCAGCCTAGGTAGTGGGCCCCTGACCGAACCTACCGATCAGGACCTAGGGGAATGTGTCGCACGATCTAGAATCCTCAATAAACAAGACTAGTGTTGGGCTCCCCTCCCAATTACACACCTTTATTACATTTGCTTATTTTTAATACACTATATTCCAGATATTGCCATGCATTATAAGTATGTTCATCCTTTATAAACTGACATTCATGCTAAACAACGACTTTTGACTATTCAATTAAACCCAAACTTTTTTATCCATACGCAATAAAGCTAAAAACCTACTCCCCGAACCCAATGATTTGAGGCTAGTGCATTTTTATCCATTGTGGCACATTAAAGGAGTTAATCGCGGGGTTTTTACCTTATGTTTTCCCCAAAAATAAAAATAAATAAAGGTGATGACTCTAACACGACATAGACAGTCAAAGCGCTCCAAAGAGCCAACTAGAAATCACTTAAGCGCTAAACAAAGCCATAAAAACTGATAAATTAGTAATTAGATCAATTAATCAAACCACAAGTCACAACAGGACTAAACAAAATAGAAGGAACTGTAGCAGGGTTCCACCTGGTCCACTCAGTTTTCGTGATGAACTGATCAATGGGGCTGTCCGGTTAGATTCCATCCTTCGAATATTTCCCACGGCGCTTGAGAGGGAGTTCATAGCAATGTCAGAGTCATGCCATAAAATCTTGGCTCGTGCATTGCTTCCTCTTGTCTAAAGCCTCAAACTCGACCTTAGCACCTCAGATTACCAAAGCCTTATATCATACCTAAGCACCTTTATTTCTCAAATTGGGGGCAATACCTGAGTCATGCCATCAAATCTAGGCTCGTAGATTGCTTCCTCCCATCTAAAGCCTCAAAACTGACCTGAGCACCCAAGATTACCAAAGCCTTGAATCAGATATAAGCACTTTCATTTCCCAAATTGGGGGCAATGCCCGAGTCATGCCATCAAATCTTAGCTTGTGCATTGTTTCCTCCTATCCAAAGCGTCAAACCCAACCTAAGCACCTTAGAATGTAGAAAGCCTCAAAACTGACCTGAGCACCCTTTAGCAATCCAATGCCTCAAATCCAATCTGAGTGCCTTTGTCTACACAAAACCTCAAACACTAACTTGAGTCACCAAACCCCAATAGTGTATAATTCTAAGAACTTCTACAATGGACGTATTGATAGCACAGAGATGTATTGAGAACTTCTACCTAATGATTTTGGAGCACTAATGGAAGAAATGCTTCGAGAATAGAAAACCCACTTTTGGACAACGTTGATCGAATAAATAACTCCCTCCAAAATACCATCACTACTCAGAGAGAAACTATCCTTTGGGAAGTTAGAACCTCGATAACTGCCAATTAGAATGGCAATGATCCTCTGAATTAGACTAGGGGATCTAATGAACAGCATGCCATTCCACCCAATGGTGATCAGACTACCCGAGGGAAGATTCCTGATATAAGAGACACGTCCAATGCCACTACTACCTTAGGCTAGATAGGGGATGACTCTGCCTCTCTGAAGGTTAAAAAGATGGTGGAGAAAATGGATTCCTTTCAAAAATTTCTTAAGAGCATTAAGAAGTATGAAGATCTTATTAATGAAGACTCTCTCTCCCCCACTCTTCCTAAAGGCCAAGCTGCCTGTCAAGTTTAAAATGCCTGCCATGGACAAGTTTGATGACACCACATGCCCCAAGTCTCATCTCAAGATGTATGTGGGTGCCCTCACTCCTCTCGACGTAAGTAATGAGCTTCTGGCTTAATTGCTCCAGCAATCTCTCACCAGTGTTGGTTTCTGCTAGTTTGTTGCCTTAGACGATGCTAAGAAGAAGACATGGGATGAGATCTATAATGCCTTTAACCAGCAATACCACTACAATGTGGAGGTTGACATTACCAGAAGGGTCCTGGAGATAACTAAATAGGGGGGGTCCAAGAATCTTTCTCTTCATTCTTTGAAAGATGGAGAGGCAAGGCTGCCTAGATGCTTAACCGTCCTTTTGAATAGAAACAGATCAACATTATAATCAAGAACTTGCTCCCTTCATACCAGAGTCATTTGAGGACCTAGTACCTTCCAAATAGAGCTCTTATTGCTACCGCCACCAAAATAGAAGTGTTGATCCAATCAGGACAGATCAAAGAGGACCAAGCTTCTTCCTCCCAATATAAGAAGTCACAAACTGGTTGTCATGTAGTTCCTCCCATCCCTCAGAAAGGCAATAAGGTGGAAAATCTGACCAGCTAAAGACAACTCTCTCCTCCTACACCAAGACCATTTTCTCGAATAGACAGATGCAACTTCTTGGATCTTAGGGTTCCTCTCTCATTCATCTTTCAAAAGGCCATGGATGATAAGTTGATATAGCCCTTGGAACCAGAACCCATATCGAATCCTATCCCAAAACACTATAACCTTCTGGTCTTTCCATCAGGGACCTGGGCACAACACTGATGACTACAAAACCTTAAGACACAAGATCCAGGACCTAGTGAAAAGTGGTCAGATACTTCCTATTTCACCAGACGTAACATAAACATGGACCCACTTCCTCATCACCAAAATAATATTCATATGATTGACCAAAAGCCAGATTCTAACTTGGCCTCCTTAATTCGCCCAATTCTAGACAACTCATGTTGCGTCATAGATCTGAACGACATACCCGAGGAAATCAATGCCATCACGCGGAGTGAAAGGTAATACCTATCTCCTCCTCCTGAAGCTTTACCCAATCCAGCCACCTTAGCTGAAGACATGCTCAGTTTTAACTTTAGACCGCAGCCTAAAAACTTAGTCTTGGAGCAGCTGAAGAAGACCAAGGCTAATATTTCCATATAGGGGTTGATTCAGTATGCCTTTGTACATCGTCAAGCTTTGGTCAAAGCCATGAATTAGTGTCAGAAAATTGTTGATATTACTCCAGAAGCTTTCATGGCATCCATCACAAGGAATCCCCTAGTAGAGGCTCTCTACTTTTCAGACCATGAGATCCCTGCTAGAGGAGACCACAACCATGCTCCGTTTACCATAGTCAAAGCTAGGGGTAAGATGGTACCTATGGTTTTGGTGAACTATGGGTCAGCTCTAAATGTTTATCCCCTGAAAGTGGCCAGCTGCCTATGCCTAACTATTGAAGATTTTATGTCTTCTTATTAGATAGTGAGGGCATATGACAACATCCGGCAGGAGTTATTAAGCGTGACCGATCTAAAGGTCACAATCGAGCCAGCAATCATGACCATCCCCTTCCAGGTAGTGGATGTCCTAACTTGCTTCAATCTCCTTCTAGGAAGGTCGTGGATCCACAAGGCTAAAGGAGTAACCTCTTCTCTACACCAAAAATTAAAATTCCCTCATCAAAACATAGTGGCAACAGCCAACGGAGACTTAGTGGGAAAATAAAAAATTCCTTCCTTGGCTCCGTTGTTGGAAATTCAACCTGAATTAGTAGTATATCCTCTGTTTGGGTTCTCTTTCAATTCAATCCAGTTTATCGAGGCACAGCTTCATAAAGAAATATTTCTAATGGATTTTGACCCCCATAGTAACCCTCTGGTAGCTAACATATTGAGAGCCACGTGTTATTTTCCAAGAATGGGATTAGGCCGCAACCAACAAGGTATGGCCTCCTTTACCAAGTATCCAATCGTTGAACCTCCCTTTGATCTTGGATTCAAATTGACAGATGAAGACTAAGAGGAGGTGGAATATGCTAAAGAAAAGGTAAAAATAAGAGGTGAAACAAGGGACATCTTGATGCGGCCATACTTCAAAACCCCTCAATGTTTACTTTATCAGAGAAGGGGAATCTGAACCCTACTACTTCTTTCAAGAACCATGGTATTGCCCTTTAACCAAAAGATTAATCCCTTGTTTTGAACTTCTCTTTGATGTCAAGCTCTTAGTAGAAGACCATGAGCCTCTAATCAAGCTCTAGACTGATTGGGAAGAACATGGAGAAATCCCTCTTTGACCTATCCATGATTACTAATCAAGTGGAAACAGACCCCAAAACAAGCCTCATACAGCCCATCCAAACACCTTTGCAGAATTGGTACCTAAAGGAGCGCGTAAAGCAATCCACCTTTCATCTACTTAAACCTGAGTCTGAGTCACAAACAGAGCCTGAGTTAGAGTCCAGTTCAGAGTCTTCTCTGTCTTCCTTGTCTAAGTTGTGGGACCTTTTTGTTGAGCTTAATGTAAATGCCTATCATGGCACTTTCATCAATAATAAAAGGTTTTAGTCTTCTTGTTACCCTTTCTCCACCCTAAATAAGATTGCTAGAAAAATAGAAAATTAAAAAGGAAAAGAAATAAAAAGAACAAAAGAACAAATAAACAATGGCACAGAAAATGAACAAAGAATACATTTATTGTGCATGAATGTGATTGTAAACAGGAGTTAACAAAGCTCATCAGCCAGTACTCAGATTGTTTCACATGGACAGTCAGTGACATGACCAGTATAGATCTAGACATTATCGTTCATAAGATTCATACACATGATCACATCAAGCCAGTAAAATAGAAACTCCGAAGATAGAAACCAGAGATTTCTCTTAGAATCAGGGAAGAAATAGCCAAGTTATTGGAAAACAACTTCATCGAAGCCATTGATTATCTGACGTGGTTAGCCAACATAGTGTTGGTTCCTAAGAAAGATGGAAAGATCAGAATTTGCACTGACTATCAGAACCTGAACAAGGCATGTCCCAAGGATGAATTTCCTCTACCTCATATCGATGCTTGTTGATAGAATAGTAAAGGTCCAGTGTGATTTTAGTCACAAATCTCTACATAGGGTATAAGAATATACCAATCAATTGATTAAATAAGCCGAAGACTTCATTCATCACAGAATGGGGTACCTTTTTTTACAAAATGATGTTGTTTGTATGAAGAATGTTGGAGCCACCTATCAGAGGATGGCTACCATGATCTTCCATGAGTTAATGCACAAGAATATAGAAGTATATGTCGATAACATGGTTGTCCAAACCAGGGACGGGCCAAGCCACCTAATTATCCTTGAGTAGTTCTTTTCCAAACTCCACCAATATAATCTAAAGCTAAATCCCATTAATGCCTCTTTGAAGCTCCATCTAGCATCTTCCTGAGCTACATGGTCTCTAAAAGAGGGATTGAGATTGATCCTTTGAAGTCTAAAGCCATCATTGAGATGCAACCTGCTAAGATAAAAAAGGAGATCAAGGGGGTTTTAAGTTTCCTTTAGTACACCAGTCGGTTTGTCTCGCAGTTAGTAGACACCTCTGGGTCGATCTTCAAGAAGTTGAGAAACGATGCCCTGAAGACTTAGGATGACCAATGCCAGAAAGCCTTTGAATAGATCAAAGCATACATACTTAATCCTCCGGTTCTCCAGCCTCTTAGACTTGGGAAACCACTACTCCACCTATTAGTAATAGATGAAGCCATTGGGGCTGTGTTAGCGTAAGAAGCACTAGATTCTCATAAGGAGAATGTCGTTTACTACTTGAGTAAGTGAATGTTGGAAACATAATTGAGGTACAATAAGATTGAACAACTCTGCCTAGCCTTGACATGGGTCTATACCAAGCTACAGCATTATCTTTGTTCTTACACCACTCACATCATTGCTGATCAGAGTCCCTTGAAATTCCTTATGGAGAGGCTAGTTCTGGATAGTAAGATGGATAAATGGGCTACCATCTTTGTAGCATTTGATCTAAAGTTTATCATAAGCAAAGCAATTAAAGGTAGTGTGATAGTAGATCACCTAGCTGCGTCTCCTAGCGATGCTAATGTAGCAAACACAAGGTTCCTAGACAAGGACATTTTACAAATTCAAACAAATCAATGGAGAATGTATTTTGACGAACTTGCTAACCATCAGGGTTATGGTATGGGCATGGTTATAGTAACTCCAGACGAGAAACAACTGCACTTCAGCACTAAGTTGAAATTTTAGGTCACTAAAAATGAAGCATAATAAGAAGCTTGTATTGCCGGATTAGAACAGTTCTGAGTATTCAGGTCAGACGCTTAATATTCTTTGGAGATTCCATTTTGATAGTCTCTTAAGCACTAAATAAATAGAAGATCAAGGAACAACATTTGGTCCCATACCTCCAACCCTTAGATCAGTTGGCTCAACAATTTGAGGAATTATCATTCCACTACTTGCCTGGGGCTAAAAATTAGTTTCCTGATGCACTGGCAACTCTTGCTTCCATAGCTGATGCGAGCCCAAACATGGTCATTAACCCCCTAAAGCTACAGATTCATCAACAACCTGCCTATTATTGCGATCTCCAAATCATTGATGGTAAGCCTTGGTACTAGGATATTCAAACCTGGTTAGAAATGGAAGAATATCCAAAGATGCATTTAAGTATGACAAGAGGACCCTTCGAGAATCATCAAAAAGTTACCTCCAGAAGGATGGTATTTTGTACAAATGGACATGGAATCAGGCACATCCCAGGTGCGTAACTGAAAAAGAAGCTCAACATATCGTGGAGTGGGTACATGGGGGGGAGGAAGGCCCCCACATGAATGGAATGACTTTAGCCCATAAGATCACCAATTAGGATTATTATTGGCTTACCATAAGATCAGACTGCTTCAAATTTGTTCAGAAGTGTCATAAATGCCAAATTTATGCTAAGCTTCAAAAGTTGCCCCTGATAGCTATTCACCCGATCACCATGTCATGGCCCTTTGCGACTTAGGGAATTGATGTGAGTGGCAAAATCACTCCTACATCTTCTAACCAGCATGAATACATCTTGGTAGCCATCGACTGCTTCACCAAGTGGGTAGAAGCTACCTCCTATCATGTATAAAACTCTAAGAAAGTGGCTCAGTTCATCAAGATGAAAATTATATGCAAATACGAATTTCCCTTCGACATCATATCAGACAATGGGTCTCACTTCCAAAAAGAAGTCTCCATCCTAATGAGTAAGTACAAAATCTGGCAACATCGCTCTTCACTATAAAAGTCTCAGACCAATGGTGTAACACCCTCCGCCGGATCTCGGAGGATTGATAGCGAGCACTACAATCGATGCCGAAGCACCGTCATAACTAATACAGATCATGGAATATATTAGAAATGGCTAAGTATTCACATGTTAGGCAAGTGTATATATATATATATATTAAATAAAAGCCTAAGGAAATTCCTATAGAAAAATTGTAAGAGTTTTCTTTAAAAATGAAACTTGCCAAATAAATGAAAAACATGGCACTTCTGATTATAATCCTCCAAACCCATCAAACTCCAAATCAACACAAGTCATAAGCACTTCTATAATTTCACCTCAATCAAATAATCTAACTCATCATAAATATCATCACATTTATGGTTCTAATATACATTCTAACTTAAAGCATAAGATTACATTCAACCATAAAATATGTTTAAGCAATAATCATTTAACTGACTTAATATATATAACTTAATTATTTTTACATCTCCTTAAACTATTGTTATACATGCCAAAATAATCTAAAACATAATTTACCCAAAATATAATCTTCAACTCTGATGCTACGCCTCCGACCTTCGAGTAGCACCCATTGTTCTTAACCTACGCGTGATAAAATCAACGCACTGAGTATATCACTCAGTGGTGCTAAATAAAATACTTGAACATATTTCATATAAAAATATTTAGAAGTAAAATCATAAAGTTAGATTTATATTAAAAATGCTTAAAACAAAAATCATATAAAAACTTAACCATAAGTTAACAAATAATAAACGTATAAAAATACTCATTTAAAATACATTTCCTTACTTTCAATTAAAACATAGCAATAGTAATTTTAGCATCTAAAACATATGTTTCATTTCTTTTATTACATTTTTGGGGCTCATATATGAGGAGAAACAATAATAGATTTGATTCCATATCATAACATATTTGGCCTTAGGTCGCCAAACATAACATAAAGCCATTAAAGCTTGCTTATACATAATAAGCATGTCCGCTTAAACAAAAGGCATCCAGAGCTTAGCATATGATCATAGCTCATAATATATCATAATGGCATCAAAGCTGAGCATGCTCATCTTACATAAATGAATCATATCATACCACATTTTAATCAAAGTATACAAAAGCCAAAAATTATATTATTTTATCTTAAATCATAATATCTCTTATACATCTTCTTAACATAAATCATATCATAACTTGAATGTTTTTACTTCAAATTTACTTAACTTACAACTTATAAATTTTACCATTTTTCATACTTACGAAATTTAAGCTTACATATCCAAAAATATATACTTTAAATAACATAAAAAGATTAAAATCAATTTTGAAAGTAATGAAAATCAAACCTTGCACCCTTAGGTGGATCGACTTATTCATGAACACAAGGAAGGAAGGATTTTCTTTTTTAAATAATCATCAATTCAAACCTAAAGCACTTAGATAAAACATTAAAACCTTTACCATTCATCATTTAAACACAAAACTCATTTTTTACACATATAAAACTTTCTTTACATCTTACAAAATCATATATAGTAAAAATTCAAAATAGAAATTTGAAACACCGTATATTTACATATCTTACCTCACTTTAAAATCAAAACCAAACAAAGAATCAAAGAAAAACTAAGGCCCTTCATCCAAGTAGGTTCTACCTCTTTTAAAGAAAAAGAAAGGAATATTTTCCCTTTCAATCAAGCATGTTACCATGCTTAGAAATCATTCAAAAGTTCATTTAAACAAAGAAATTCCAACGATTCCAACAAAACATTCAAAATCTCCAAAAATTTATACAAACCTTAAAAATTGAAAACTTGAAAATTCAAAGGGAAATAGAAAATTATACTTTCACTAACCTTATAAACAAGCTAAAATAAGCTTAGAAAGCTTCACTCTCTAGCTTTCTCTTTGCCTTTGGAGGATAGTTCTCCAACTTCTCCAAAGTAGCAAAAATAACCATCAAAATCAAGAAATAACAAAAGAAAAATATGGAGCATGATTTAAAGCATATTCTATCATATATATACTATGAATTCCTCAATTAAATCCTTAGAAAAAAATCATAACTTACTTGATTTGTAGAAATTCCCCGAATTCCTTAATTAAAATCACTAAATACCACTCCCTTAACTTCATTTTTCAAGTTTATTACTAATCTTTGGTTTAATTTGGTGGATTTAAGGTAATTTAGTTGTAGAAAAATGAAAGAAAAATGAAGAAGAAAAGAAGTTGGCGTTGAAGTGAGGAAGGACAAGAAGGAAATAATTGTTGCTAACTCATTTGGTGGTGACAAGTGGAGGGCTAGGATTTAGTCATAGTATTTCCATCCAATGGCCAAAAATATTCATCATATAATTCTCCTCAAATTATTATTTATCACCACATGATTCCTAAAATATTCTCCAATTTAATTTTCCTCAAATTATTATTTAATTAACTTCATGAAAATAATTCCTAAAATTTTCTTTAATAATAATACATTATAAGTCACTATTCACCAATTACCTAAATTCTCCAAAAATATTCATGAAATATTTTCTATCCACCTAAATCATACAAACATGCTCCAAAAATATTAAATGAAATATTAGAGACAAATAGTCATTTTTTTGGATCGAAATAATACCAAGTCCTGGACCGATGGTACTATTCACAGACCTGTATAACACTCTGTTATAATTCTCCCCCCTTAAAGAATTTCATCCTCAAAATTCACCTGACATGAATAGCTGAAGATACCGTTGTCTCATTTGTTCTTCTCTTTCCCAACTAGCTTCTTCTTTCTTGTGATTCCTTCAAATGACCTTTACTAGAGGAATTCTCTTATTTCTTAATTCCTTAACCTTTCTTGCAAATATTCTTATTGGTTCTTCCTCATAGGTCAAGTCCAGCTCAATGGTAATAGACTCAGCTAAAATAACATGAGATGGGTATGATCGATACCTCCGTAACATGGATACAAGGAAGACATTATGTATCAAATCCAAGTCTAGTGGTAAAGCTAGTCTATAAACTAATGGACCCACATGTTCAATGATCTCATATGGACCAATGAACCTAGGACTAAGATTACCCTTCTTTCCAAATCTCAAAGCTTTCTTCCACAGAGACACCTTAAGGAACACTTTATCGCCCACTGAATACTCTATATCCCTCCTTTTCAAATTAGCATACAACTTTTGACGATCCAAAGTCGCTTTCAACCTGTCCTTAATGACCCTAACTTTATCTTTTGTATCTTGGATCAAATCTGGACCAATAATCTTACCCTCATTAAGCTTTGTCCAACATAAAGGTGTCCTACACTTCCTACCATACAGTGCCTCAAATTGAGTCATCTGAATACTCGACTGACAACTGATGTTATAAGCAAACTCCAAAAATTGAATATACTTCTCCCAATTGCCCCCAAATTCAATAACACAAGCTCTCAACATATCCTTAAGAATCTGTATCACCCGCTCTGATTGGCCATCTGTCTGTAGATGGAAAGCTGTACTGAAGTGTAATCTAGTGCCTAGAGCCTCATGTAGTTTCTTCCAAAATCTAGAAGTAAATCTCAAATCCCTATCTAAAATAATGAAGGGACCCCATGTAGCCTCACTATCTCATTAATATAAAGCTCTGCATACTGCTCCATAGAGAAGTCGGTCCTAACAGGAAGGAAATGTGTCGACTTAGTCAATCTGTCGACTATCACCCATATGGCATCTTTCTTCTTAGGATTCATAGGCAACCCCATTATGAAGTCCATGCTAATCCTATCCCATTTCCACTCTAGTATAGAAATAGGATGTAGCAAACTCGAAGGAACCTGATGCTTTGCTTTAACCTGCTGACAAGTCAAGCATCTCAATATGTAATTTGCAATGTATCTCTTCATAGCTGGCCAATAATACTGTGACCTTAGATCCTGATACATTTTGCTACTACCCGGATGCATAGAGTAAGGAATACTATGGGCCTCTTCTAAAATACTCCTCCTCCAATCAGAAATCTTAAGCATGCAGATTCGCTCCTCAAAATACAAATAGTCATCATCTCTAACCACAAATCTCTTCTTTTTACCATCCTTGACCAAGCCTTTCCATAATACAATAGTCTCATCACCCCTCTATGCATCTCTAATCTACTGAAATAGGCTAGGTCTAATCATAAGCTCTGTTAAAAGTGTACCATCTCCAATCACAGACAAGCGAGTGTTCATAGCATGAAAAGCAACCAATGCCTTTCTATTGAGCGCATCTACAACTACATTCGCTTTACCTGGCTGGTAATTAATGGTGAAGTCATAATCCTTTAAAGGCATACCTACTCAACCGAAGGAACTCTCATTCATACTCGAACATAGTCATTTGGCCCTACTTAAGCTCCAAGAACTCTATTATGCGTTGATCAATAAGAAGCTCACCCACATGCTTCTCTCAAAACTAAGATAAGAAAAAGTTTCATGTCCCCTCTGCACTAACTATCTTGCACATTGTCTCCCACCATAAGTAAGCCTCTTCCTTCACCAAGGAAGTAGCACAAGTCAACCTGTCCTAAGGAGTACACTGCATCTGCTTGAGTATCCGCTCTGTGGCTCAAAGCCAAAACTTTTTTGTGGAAGGTAAATCATCCTTTCGACCCATGAAGCCTACAACACTATATTTCCTCAGCCTCTCAATTGGGGGACGAACTAGAACAGGGGCTGGAGCGATTGGAGCTTGAGGAACAACTCCCGCTACCTGTCTCAAAGTAGCAATCAACTATTGCACTAAATCATCCTAGTTAGGCCCCGCAGGTGTAGTAGCCTGCCCCGCAGTCGAGGCGTGCTCCGCGTTTGAACCAATCACATCAACGGCACCAGCAGGAGGTACATCGCCACCAAGAGGGGCATAACTATCCACCTCCTCATCAAACAGATGCTGAGACATAACTTAAGACCTATAAAGACCAAAAGGTTCACATCAGAGAGAAGTTCCCCAACAAACTTATATGACATGTATTTAACTTAAATCACTTATACTCTTACTCCCAATAAATAAATTCACATACTTAGATTCAACCTTAGAATCATCTAAATGTATGCTCTGATACCACTAAATGTAACACCCTCCGCCCAATCCCGGAGGATTTGACGGTGACCACCATAATCGGTGCCGAAGCACCGTCTTTGCTAATACAGATCATGGAATATATTGGAAATGGCTAAGTATTCACATGTTAGGCAAGTATACATATATATATATATATTTAAATAAAAGCTTAAGAAAATTCTTATAGAAAAATTGGAAGAGTTTCCCTTAAAAATAAAACTTGCCAAACAAATGAAAAACATGGCACTTCCAATTATAATCCTCTAAACCCCATCAATCAAACTCCAAATCAACAAAAGTCAAAAGCACTTTTCTAAAATCAACGCGCTGAGTATATCACTCAGTGGTGCTAAATAAAATACTTGAACATATTTCATATAAAAATACTTAGAAGTAAAATCATAAAGTTAGATTTATATCAAAAATGCTTAAAACATAAAGCATATGAAAACTTAACCATAAGTTAAAAAAAAATAAACGTATAAAAATACACATTTAAAATACATGTCCTTACTTTCAATTAAAACATAGCAATAATATTTTTAGCATTTAAAACATATGTTTCATTTCTTTTATTACATTTTTGGGGCTCATATATACAAGAAGAAACAATAATAGATTTGATTCCATATCATAACATATTTGGCCTTAGGTCACCAACCATAACATAAAGGCATTAAAGCCTACTTATACATAATAAGCGTGTCCGCTTAAGCATGAGGCATTCAAAGCCTAGCATATGATCATATCTCATAACATATCATAATGGCATCAAAGCTGAGCATGCTCATCGTACATAAATGAATCATATCATACCACATTTCAACCAAAGCATACAAGAACCCAAAATTATATTATTTCACCTTAAATCATAATATCTCTTATACATCTTCTTGATATAAAGCATATCATAACTTGAATGTTTTTACTTCAAATTTACTTAACTTACAACTTATAAATTTTACCATTTTTCATACTTACGAAATTTAAGCTTACATATCCAAAAATATATACTTTAAATAACATAGAAAGATTAAAATCAATTTTGAAAGCAATGAAAATCAAACCTTACACCCTTAAGTGGTTTGGCCTATTCATGAACACAAGGGTGGAAGGATTTTTTATTTCAAATAATCATCAATTCAAACCTAAAGCACTTAGATAAAACATTAAAACCTTTACCATTCATCATTTAAACACATAACTCATTTTTTACACATATAAAGCTTTCTTTACATCTTACAAAATCATATATACTAAAAATTCAAAATAGAAATTTGAAACACCATATGTTTACATATCTTACATCACTTTAATATCAAAACTAAGCAAAGAAATCAAGGAAAAACTAAGGCCCTTATCCAAATAGGTTCTACCTCTTTTAAAGAAAAAGAAAGGGATATTTTCCCTTTTAATTAAGCATGTTACCGTGCTTAAAAATCATTCAAAAGTTCATTTAAACAAAAAAATTCCAACAATTCCAAGAAAAAATTCAAAATCCCTCAAAATTCATATAAACCTTAAAAATTGAAAACTTGAAAATTCAAAGAGAAATGGAAAATTATACTTGCACTGACCTTATAAACAAGCTAGAATAAGCTTAGAAAGCTTCACTCTCTAGCTTTCTCTTTGCCCTTGGAGGAGGGTTCCCCAATGTTACGACCCAAAACCGTGGACTGGATCGATACTAGGACCTACGTAAGCTTAAGGCCCCTGAAGCCCGTAGTAAGCCTAAACTATAACAAACAATCTTTGTTATCATTTGTCTTTGGAAATAGTAAGCCCATATTATGACATTATTCAAATATCAGTCAAATATCAATCCTGACTCAACTTCAATATCATATATAATTTTTAGCTTGGGCTTATACTCATTTAATAAAAATATATTTTTATGCATAACTCATCAGTCATAATATGTTCAAACTATTCCTATCATATATTCTTCAAATTTCAAAAAAATATCCCACAAGTTATTTATGAACACACAATGACTTTTACATAACCAAATTCAAATTCATCATCCTAATTACAGAACCAAATAAAAATATGCAGAATATCTCAAATTCAACATAAAGTCCATACTAACATTTTTAAAGCTGAAAATAATTACTGAATCTCTATGGAGAAAGAAGCAGAGTATTTATGGACCAGTAATACTTTTATTTCTTGAAAAAAGTTTATATAAGAGGGGTGAGTTTCACTAAACTCAATGAATAATAACAAATAATGGAAACCCACACATTCAAGCGGTATACTTTCATAATATATTAAATAGATATACTTTCACAAGTATGTGTCATAACATTGGTACCTTCAAATAATTCATATTCAAATATTCACAATATGTGAAAATTGATCAGTGATATTACAGATCCACCTATTGGCCCCCAGCTAATTTCCATTATAATATATATATATATATATATATATATATATATACTGGGAAGCCGATCCCCATACCTGACCCACTAACCCAAGTGACACACATCGTCACAATTTTCACCCAGATACAAAGCATATTATTATCATATTACAAATATCCAATAATTTAATCAATACAATATATGCAATATACGGATGCAATCAAAGGCGAAAATTATATATTATTATAGAACTAACATATTATATATATAAGATGGATGATACCAATAATATAATAATAATGGAATTTTAGAAATGAATACTGATTATATTGAAATAATACAGGGAGTATGATGCATGTATGCAAAGATGGTGTGCACTATTTATTGTTACTCATAGTGATAATAGAATATTTTAATTTTAGTTTGGGTCCTGACTTGGAGGAGCAGTAGTGAGACTCAATCGATATAAAAAAACACATACAATAAAAAAAAGGAATATCAGCCATTGGATCCCTTAATTAAGAGTTTTTTTAATAAACTTATTTATTTATTTTTATCTGTCGATTTAAATCTAATTTCTATTATAATTATAGTAGCATTCCCTCAAAAATATAATTCAACTTTTTAAAAATATAACAATCCTGTATATTCAACAACTACCCCTTTCACAGCCTATTCTTCAGAAAATTACTTATTTTAGATATCTAACCACCAAAATAATAATTTATATCAACTCTTAGTATTTAATATATAATAACCCTTTAGAAAATTATAACATTCTATATTAACTTCAATTCTATTAACTCATCATATCATGTATTAGTGATGTAATTCACTAACAATATAATTCATATAATATAACCTTAATTTCAGAATAGTTACTATTTACCACTAAACAATTCATTTAGCCTAATTTATTTCTAGTCTCCAAATATCCTTCAACTATTTAATTCATTTGCCTTATTTGATTCTTAATAATTACAAAATATATATTCTTATATTTAATAACTTAATTCCTTAATCCTAATATCTACAAAAATATATTCATACTCCTAAGATAAATTAACACCAACAATAATAATAATTTCCCAATAACATCATCTATTCTTATATTGTCCAATTTCAATCTTTCAATTCAAATTAAAAGGCACCAATAATTTCATCATTTAATTCACCATAAATATTTAATCAATTTCATCAAATATTCATTTTATATTTCCCTTATAATAATCACCATTAAATCCCTTGAATTTATTTAACAACCTCAATTATTTTGACTTAATCAAATCCTATAATTTGTCTTTAACCTCAATTTAATCAAATTCCATAAAAAAATATTCACTATCACTTATTTCCAATTTAGTCAAACATTTTTAATTTATTCATCTCCAAAATAATTATAATTACCCCAAATTTATTAATTCTAACTCTTTTAACCATTAATTTATTTTTTTAGAATACTCCTATATAGTTGTCACAACCCAAACCGTGGGTCGGACTAGCACTAAGACTTAAGTGAGCTTAAGACCCAAAGACCCGTAGTAAGCCTAAATCATTCAAAAATCTATCTGTATCAATAACTGACCTTGGAAACGGTAAGCTCATATTATGATAAGGTCCAACAATTAATTAGTAACATTCTTGGCCCAGTTTCAATATCACATTTGGTTCACAGCTCAAGCTTATACTCTTTGAATCAAAATACAATTAATACACAATTTATCAATTATAATATGGTCAAAATTTCCTGTTATAATTTCTCCAAATTTCATAAATACTCCACATGTTATTTATCAATATTACAATAATTTTTACATATTCAAATATTGATTTACCGTCCTGACTGCAGAACTAAACTAAAATATTCAGAATAATCTAACGTCTTAGATAATTCATACTCTAATATTTTCAAAGCTGGTATTAAATATTGTATCTTTGTGAAGTAAGAAATAGAGTCTTTATGAACCAACAGTACTTCTACTTCTTGGAAAAGTTTATGGAAGGAGGGGATGAGTTTAACCAAACCCAGTGAATAATAATAAATAATGCATGACTAGACAATCACGCAGAATGCATCTCTAATCACAGAATTTATCACGCTGTCAGTCATGCACATGTCACAGCATCAACATCCACAATTATTTCATCTTCAAATAATCAATCACGTGAAAATTAGTCTGTGGCGTCACCATAGCCCCTGATGAGTTGTTTTCTGACATAACTCATCTTCACATATATGTGCACCAGGGAGTCGATCCCCTATACTTGATCGACTAATCCAATTCTCGCTTGACCAGTCCTTTCTTTTTTTTGTTCACTTTTCCTTTCACACCATCAGGAGATTAACCTGTGGTTCATATCACATCATTATACATCATCAGATGCACACGAGGGCACAAGTTCTTTTTCTCATACATGATCGACGATTCCAGACCGCTTTCACAAATTCATGGCCAATGGTCTCAGATCGCTTTCACAATTTCACAATATATGGCCAACGGTCCTAAACCACTTTCGCAACACATGGTGACCCACTTCATCCTAACTCTACTCAATTAAATCAATTCACAATACATCACATTTTATGAACAATTCATATAATCGAAATGCATTAGATCAATCATCATAATGCAACTATGATTATATAATAATCCAAAATGATATTATACATATAATCAATTGACGATATATATATATATATATATATATATATATATATATGTGCTTGAAATGATATACCAATTAAATTATGATGATATGAGAATACATGTCATGTACCATTTATTATTACTCACAGTGATTAGAAAATATTTATATCCTAGTTCCGATTCTGGTCTAGAGAAGTAGTGGATGAGTCTATACGATCTAGAAAATTAAAAATATAAAAGAACTTATCACATAATTATTCAATTTAAAATAATAAATAAGGAATTAATCAAACAAATTACGTTTTATTCTCTCAGTTAAGTCTAATCTAAATTTAGTACCACTTAGCTATTAAATATCAGTCAATTCAATTTCTCATCGCAATCTTTTAAAATAATCTAAATTCACTGTCAATAATATTCTTACTTCAAATAAATGTAATCTTTTCGCCAACGATTCTCTTCTTACTTAATTTAATCGCAGTCTCTAAATATTTAATAACTATTTATTTTATTTACCTCAATTGGTCTTTAATAACCATAATAATATATCTATATTTAATAACAAAATCCTTAATTATAACCGACTTTAAAAATATAATTTCATTACGAAAGTAATTCATTCTCATTTAATTCAAATTTACCCATTATCCACTAATAATATTTTCTCATATTTGAACCTCAACAACAAAGTCCATTAGTGTATTTTATTTTATTTTTTATTTGAACCTCAACAACAAAATCCATTAGTGTATTTTATTTTATTTTTTATTTTAGGGCCAGCCAACTTATTAATAAAATCCTAGCTTAATATATTCTACCAATTAAATCTTTTAATTTTCTTATTAATAAATTCTGATATTGATTTATTTCTAGTCCATAATATATCTTTAATTAATTCAATCCTCACATCAACTAATATTTGCTAATATCCATAATTAAAATCCTACAACCAATTTATTTAGTCAAATACCCATAATTAATTTATTTGACACTAACCATAACTAATCCTTAATTAATCAAATACTTCAATTTAGTTAAGAGTCCTATAATTAACTTTCACTAATCTAAATCCCTTAATTAATTTAGTTACCACATCAAATATCTCAAATTCATAATCAAAATCAATCCCAATAATCAACTATTTCTTCACAAAATTAAAATTCAAGGTATTAATTGAAAATTTTTTAGGGATATTTCAATACCCTTAATCACATAAATTAGTCCCAAAAAATCATAGATCGGAGACAATCAAACTTGGATTGCCATTGAGATCGAATAAGAAACACAAGGGGTAGGCTGAGTTTGCTGGAACCGGCTTCGAGGGGCTGAGATCGGGTTGTCGGCGGCTGCTGGTGCGACGGAGACTAGCGATGGTGCTGCTGAACTCGCTGCCGTCGCACGGTGGAGAGAACGACGACTGGTGACGTCGCAAGGCCTCCAGTTGCTAGACTTGAGGCAGCGCGACGCAGAAGGGAAAAAGGAGAAGGAGCAGCTGCTGCTGCTGCTGCTGCTGCTGCTGCTGCTGCTGCCGCTGGTGGCGCTGCTCCTGTTGCCGGCAGCTGCTGGCGCAGAGAGAGAGAGAGAGAGAGAGAGAGAGAGAGAGAGAGAGAGTGAGGCGGTGAGGACAGAGAGAGGGAGAAGAAAATGAAGAAGAAGAAGGAGAATGAGGCTGCCGCTTGAAAAGAAAAAGACAGAAAGAAAAGCAAAGTAATTGTTGCTAGGGTTTCTAGAAGCCCTACACCATTCTGGTTCGACTCGAACCGATTTGATCCGATTCAATAAATCAACTCGATTTTCAATTCATTTTCTGCAAATCAAATGAATTTTTAGGTCCGATTAAATATTATGTGATTTAAATTTATTAATTAAAATTTTAAAATTAAATTTAAATGAATATTTTTTTGAAATTAAAATTTTCGGATATTTGAATAATATTTACTAATATCATTTTACTTAAATTCATTAATTATCCATTAATAACAATTCTATCTGATTAAAATTATTTGTAACCAAATAATCATTTTTAACTTATTATAATCTAACTAATTTAATTCTTTAATTATAAAAATTCTATTAACTACATATTTTAACACTCAACAATAATTAATCCATAATCAATTAAATTCTCAAAATACCACCATTAACAATATTCTAATATAAAATTTTCAAATCTTATCAATAAAAATCTATTTTTCAATAATAATTCATTTAACTAACCAGTTCAACTCTTAATATACTCCAATTATTTTAAATTCTTCAATAATAATCATTAATCCTCAATATACTAATTTTCATAATTATGAAATAATAATAATAACTATAATTATTTAAATTTACTGACTCTCAAAATTAATTAAAATTCTTTACTTACTCTTTAATTAACTAAATACTCGATTAATTTATTTTATCCATTATCACAATTAATCAATTCACCACACAATTATTTAATCAACCAAAAATACTAAAATCATCCAATATTTAATATCCTATAAATCAAATTAACCTTCATAAATAATATTATTCTAAACCAAAATTAATAACTTAACCTATAACCAAATAATCAATAAATTACCAAAATTCTAACAATATACCACAAAATCAACTAAATAATAATTCAAAATCCTATAATTAATCAATTATCTGAAATACTTAATTTAACCAACTAATTACTAAAATTACCCCTAAAAATAATAAAATCCACCAATAATATAAAATCAATAAATAATTAATCTACTACATAATTAATTAAATAATCAAAAATACTAAAAATTAATTACTAAATAATTGACTACACAAATAATAAAATTCAACTAATTAATAAAAAATTATGGAATAAATAAAATCAGTACCCAATTATTTATCAGTCCCAAAAAATCTCAAATCGGAGATTGAAGGAGGAGACGGTGGCCGGACTGTAGCTCAGCCTGCTGCGTTGGTGGCCTGGCGTGGCTAGTGGCGGCGTGCGGTGCTTTCGCAAGGGAAGAGAGAGACAGCGAGAAAGAGAGAGAGAGAGCTGGAGGTGGTGGCCGCGTCAATCGACAGTGGGCGTGGAGCTGTTGTGGGCTGTGATGGCCGACGTGGTGAGAGGAAGAGGCTGAGACGGTGGCGGCATGCTGCTGGTCTGCTCGTGGTGGTGCGGTGAGAGAGAGAGAGAGTGTTGAGTGAGTTGAGAGAGAGTGAAAGAGAAGGAAGAAGAAGAAGAAGAAGAAGAAGAAGAAGACAGTGTGAATGAAGAAGAAGGAGAATAGATAATAATAATAAAAAAACCAAGTGGTTGACAATGAAAAGAAAAGAAAAGAAAAAAAGAAAAGGAAAAGGAAAAAAAAAATTGTTGAGAGAAGAAAACAAACCACCTATCCATAAAATCTCGAAAGAAAAAATTAGTAATGGACAGTAATTTCAACGATATCTGATTTGAATCTAATTTTAATTATTTCGGTCCAATTAAAAAAATTGATTTGATTTTTAATTAATTTAACGGTTACTCAATTGATTTTAAGGCGAATCAAAATGATTTTTAATCTCAATAAATATTACGTGCGTAATATTATTAGTTAATAATTTAAAATTAAATTTAAATAAAAATTATTTAAAATAAAAATTTCGGAATATTACATCCAACCTCTGCAAAATAACAAAAATAATTATTAAAATCAAGAAATAATAAAAGAAAAAGATAAAACATGATTTAAAGCATATTCTACCATTTATATATAAAATACGAAATCCTCAATTAAATTCTTAAAATAAAAAATCATAACTTACTTGATTTGTAAAAAATTCACCAAATTCTTTGATTGAAATTAGTAAATACCATTCCTTTAACTTAATTCTCAAAGCTTTATTAATGATCTTTAGTTTAATTTAGTGGATTTAAGGTAGTTTAGTCGTAGAAAAATGAAAGCAAAATGAAGAAGAGAAGAAAAGAAGTTGGAGTTGAAGTGCGGAAGGAGAAGAAGGAAATAATTGTTGCTAACTCATTTGGTGGTGACAAGTGGAGAGCTAGGATTTAGTCATAATATTTCCATCCAATGACCTAAAATATTAATTATTTAATTCTCCTCAAATTATTATTTATCACCACATGATTCTTAAAATATTCTCTAATTTAATTTTTCTCAAATTATTATTTAATTAAATCCAGGAAAATAATTCTTAAATTTTCTTTAATAATAATACATTATAGTCACTATTTATTAATTACCTAAATTCTCTAAAAATATTCATAAAATATTTTTTATCTACCTACATCATGTAAACATGATCCAAAAATATTAAATAAAATATTAGAGACAAATAGTCATTTTTTCGGATCGAAATAATACTAAGTCCCGGACCGATGGTACTATTCACAGACCGGTTATCGCTATTAGTGACTGAAAAAATAGATTGTTACAGTTCTCCCCCACTTAAAAAATTTTGTCCTCGAAATTCACCTGATGTGAATAACTGATGATGCTGCTGTCTCATTTGTTCTTCTCTTTCCCACGTAGCTTCTTCTGTCTTGTGATTCTTCTAAAGGACCTTTACTCGAGGAATTCTTTTATTTTTTTAATTCCTTAATCTCTCTTGCAAGTATCCTTATTAGTTCTACCTCATAGGTCAAGTCCGGCTCAATGGTAATAGACTCAGCTGAAATAACATGAGACGAGTCCAATCAATACCTCCGTAACATGGATACATGGAAGACATTATGTATCCGATTTAGGTTTGGTGGTAAAACTAGTCTATAGGCTAATGGACCCACACGTTCAGTAATCTCGTATGGACCAATGAACCTAGGACTAAGCTTACCCTTCTTTCAAAATCTCAAAACTTTCTTCCACGGAGACACCTTAAGGAACACTTTATCGCCCACCGAACACTCTGTATCCCTCCTTTTCAAATCAGCATACAACTTTTGACGATCTGAAGCTGCTTTCAACCTTTTCTTAATGACCTTAACTTTATCTTTTGTATCTTGAATCAAATTTGAACTAATAATCTTGCCCTCACTGAGCTTTGTCCAACATAAATGTGTCCTACACTTCCTACCATACAGTGCCTCAAATGGAGCCATCTGAATACTCGACTGATAACTGATGTTATAAGCAAACTCCAAAAGTCGAATGTACTTCTCCTAATTGCCCCCAAATTCAATTACACAAGCTCTCAACATATCCTCAAGAATCTATACCACTCGCTTTGACTGGCCATCTATCTACGGATGGAAAGTTATACTGAAGTGTAATCTAGTGCCTAGAGCCTCATGTAGTTTCTTCCAAAATCTAGAAGTAAATCTCGGATCTCTATCTGAAAGAATGGAGGAAGAGACCCCATGTAGCCTCACTATCTCATCAATATAAAGCTCTACGTACTGCTCCATAGAGAAGTTAGTCCTAATAGGAAAGAAATGTGCTGACTTAGTCAATCTGTCGACTATCACCCATATGGAATCTTTCTTCCTAGGAGTCATGGGCAACCCAGTCACGAAGTATGGTAATCCTATCCCATTTTCACTTTGGTATAGAAATACAATGTAGCAAATCGAAAGGAACGTGATGCTCTATTTTAACCTACTGACAAGTCAAGTATCTCGATACATAATTTGCAATGTCTCTCTTCATAGCCGGACACCAATACTGTGACCTTAGATCCTGATACATCTTCTTGCTACCCGGATGCATAGAATAAGGACTACTATGGGCCTCTTCTAAAATACTCCTCCTCAAATCAGAAATCTTAGGCATACAGATTCACTCCTCAAAATACAAACAATCATCATCTCTAACCACAAATCTCTTTTTCTTACCATCTCTGACCAAGCCTTTCCATAATGCAATAGTCTCATCATCCCTCTATGCATCTCTAATCCGCTGAAGTAGGCAAGGTCTAATCATAAGCTCTGATAAAAGTGTACCATCTCCAACCACAAATAGGAGAGCGTTCATAGCACGAAAAGCAATTAATGCCTTTCTACTGAGTGCATATGCAACTGCATTCGCTTTACTCGAATGGTAATCAATGGTGAACTCATAATCCTTCAGCAGCACCAACCATCTGCATTGTCTCAAATTAAGCTCCTTCTGTGTCAGCAGTTACTTAAGGCTCTTATGATCTGTGTATAAGTGACATCTCTCACCATATAGGTAATGTCTTTATATCTTCAAAGTGAAGACTATGGTTGAAATTCATTCACAAAAAGCCAAATGTGTAGTGATTTTACTGATAATCAACAAAATAATGAGACTTATAATAATACCAAAGATATAGCGAATTCACTATAACAACCTGACTCTAACCACTAGAGGAATTGTCTGCTTTGGATCAAGTCGGTTCCATCACTTACTGGATAGGCAATACCCACACGATTTTGTCCCGCAGGTGAAATGCGTGAAATAGGAAACTTCCCAGGAGGTCACCCACCCTAGGATTTTTGTCAAGTGAGCACGCTTAACCTTGGAGTTCATTCAACTCTCCAGCCATTCCACTAAAAGGCACCTCTAATGATTAGTTTCTCCCTTTTTGATATATGATCTGATTCATTCCTATGTCCTGCATTCCATTATCTAAACAGCCTGCCATCCTATAAGCTCACCAGGAGCTCTTTGCTGTACCTACCCTCTTAGGATCGCTTTGCTGAGTTGGGATGTCACAAATGAATTGATCGAAGCAGTGAATAAGTCCATTAAGAACATCCTCTAGAAGATGATTTATAATAATGAAGTTGGTATGAACATCTGCCTTTTGCCTTATGGGGGTACAAAACCTCCATCAGAATGCCAACCGGCAACACCTTACTCACTTGTGTATAGGATGGAAGCATTCCTCCCTATTGAAGTACATATTAGATCAGCCAGAGTCATGAGAGAAAGTCAGTTGCCTAAAATAGAATGGGTCCAGAACTATCACAACCAATTGAATGCTATTGACAAGAAAAGGTTAGAAGCTTTTAATCAGATTCAGAGCTATCAATAGAGAATAGCTAGACACTTCAACAAGAGAATTCGAGATCAAAAAATCGAAGAGGGTTGTCTTGTACTCATGGAAATTAGAGCTCCTATGCAAGATCCCTGGGGTAAATTCAGGCCAAATAGGGCAGGCCCCTCCATACTAAAGAAAATCCTCTCCCGAGGCAGCGTCATCTTATCCGAAATAGATGGCAACTAGTTCACCAATCCATGCAACTTGGATCTCCTCAAAAGATATATTGTGTGAATGCATTCAAGCATTAGCACCAGAAATATTATCCCCTATGTCACCATTAAGCTAAACAAAGGTGACCTGACTCTTGGAAATATGTTCCTAAAGTATGGGATACGTAGGTGGTCACAATAATACTAAAAATACATTTTTGCCCCTCTTTTTAGAAAAATTCCAGATTTTCTGTGTCAATTAATAAAAAGGCAAAAATCAAAACAAAACAAGCTAAGTTGAAAACCTGCAATGGTGGGCGACTTAGGCAAAATCAAAAGCCCACTAAGTTGAAAAGATGAAAGGGCGGCTTAGGCAATAATTAAGGCCTAGAAGCAACAATCTCATAAAGGATAAAACTGAATTTCCTTTTCAAAAGTGTCAAAATGATTCCCTTTTTACATATCTCAAAACAAGTATAAGCTATGTAAAAAGAAAATCAGAAAAGCCCTACCACTTAGGCATTTACCTCTGTCATCTGCCAAATTTATGCGTCCACTATCCAGATTGTCAAAGGACCAAAAAGTATGTCAACTGAACCCTCAATACATTGTGGGTCAGTATTCTATCTCAAAGCACTCACAAAAATACAAGTTGAGTAAAAAAAAATCAAGAAACAAAATCCTACCCTATCAACATAAGGTCGGCCTGTACCGAGGGACTAGGCGAACTATCTACGCCACCTCGGAGGGATCTCTCTAGAGCCATCAAAATCCTCTGGGTCAACTCGTCTAGTAGAGTCTAAGGTCGTCTCGGTTACTACCAAGAGTCTAGCATCCATCACCCGAGTCAGAGTCGCTCTACGCTCTCTCTCCCGATCACCATGCTCAGCAACCCACTAAGCCTCATACACAGTAGTCCTACCCTCAGAGACTCCAACCTCAATCACATTAGCCCTTTCGACTAGCTCCCCAATATAGCTATAGTAATCCGAGGAGAAATCAGTATATCCCGAAAAAGAGCTTTAGCTGGCAGCAACCCTTGAATATGCCCCATTTGTCTCATCATCCTAGAACTAGGATAAAATGTGATGCTATCCATGCCAAGCAGATAAGGCATCTGGTATCTAGCTAATCAAACCAAAAACCAGCTAATATCATACCAATCACACCTCCACAAAAATTGATCCGGCCTCAGCGCCAACAACCACCATAGCCACTCATCCTCTAATCCGAGTCTCACCCCGACTTATCTAGATTGATACTTTGGTGGCTCATACAGATGATGTCATGATGGCTCCACTACCCTTAGATGATCTCTCAAGATCAGATATTGCACTTTAACATAGAAAAAAATTGGCATTTACATGCGATACCCCTTATACAAATAGATTCAGCTATACCATAACCAAAATAATTCAGGCCCTTTTCAAAGCATGCAAAACCCGACATTGTCCCCACTATTCAAATCCCAAGACAAGCATTCATGTGCAACCTAAACCTAAGCCTTTTCTCAGAAAGCACCCTAGCATGCTCTCCACCCACTGTGCTCGGTCGAGGCTCAGAATAGTCTCCACCAAAGCCATGTTGGTAATCCTGGCACATCACTCCATTTGAAGGATAAGGTCTGCCACCCTCAAGTCCCCCCAACCTATTGAACCAGTTAGTATACTAGTGCTAACTAAGTAGAAAACCAAAGCTCAAGTCTTAAACCTCTGGTTCTTTAAGTCAAAAAATCCAAGTGCATTCAGATACCGCTTCATCAGCCCAGATAAATCTACCCAATCCTCTACTACAAACTTCCTAGCCTCTACAACAAAGAGACCTAGCATCCTCATAAAGCTCTTGAAAATCCGATCCCAGTCGATGCAACCACCGGAGTCCTCTCAGAACTGCTACCCAATAGAGTCGCAAATTCCTCATATGTCAGACACATCTCCTTAAAATGTGTACCAAACTGAGACACATAAGCCTATGGATCTCATAAGTGTAGGCATGCATCCAAAAAAGCTTGGTTTACTGGCAAGCCCCTCAACGTCACCAAAGAAGCCATACCATACTGCCTTAAATTGATCTTTTCAACCTTTATCAGCCTTTTGGTCCATCTTTGCATGCTATAATTCATGAATGGTTCCATTTTTGGGTAGAGTGTGTGAAATTTGAAATTTTTGGGCCTCGGGGGCGTAGAACGATAGTGTTTTGAAGCCATAAATGAGGTATTTATAGGCTTTCAACCTCCACCTCTTAGAATGCACTAAAACTGACTATGCCTTTATCGGCACTGATAAACCATAAAATGGCACCATTCTGGTTTGCACAAAGTGCCAAAATGACACCATTTTAGAAGATGGTGGTGCCGATTTCAGGCAGTTCGGCATCAACTTGTCCCCACACATGAAAAGAAAAAAGAGAGAGAAGAGAAAAAGAGAGGATAAAATAAGACTGAAAAACCATTTTTCTAGAATGAATATTGACATATCGGACCTGAATTTTTCATAAACACTCTCTTAAAAATCAAGCTGGACTGTCAAAATTAGCATGTCATGCATCATGTATACTTATTCTGTTTCATTAACCATGACTTTCAAGTCAAATTTGAAAGAGTAGAGCAACTAGCGCCACCAGTACAATCAATGCTATCAGACTTAGACTAGGGCAATCAGTGTTGCTAGACTCAGAAATAGGATGATCAGTGCCAAATTCATTCACAATGGGGTGGTCAACACCAAACCAAAAAAATAGAGCAATCAGTGCCAACTTAACAACCAAACGGGGTGATCAGCATCGACTTCGTAGAAATAGGGCGATTGGTGCCAAGGTACGTAAATAGAGCGATCAACACCAAACTAGCAAAAGCATGACAACCAGCGTTAACTCTGTAAATACGGTGACCAGTTCCAACACACACAAATAGGGCAATTAGCATAAGACTCATTCATAATAGGGCAGCAAGTGCTAAAAAAGTCAAATAGGGTGACCAATGCCAACTCAGAAAAATAGGACGGTTAATGCAAACATAAAACAACCAAGCAGGGCGACCAACACCAACTCAGAAAAACAAGGTGGTCAGTGGTAAGACAAAACAACCAATCAGGGCGACCAGTGCCAACTCAAAAAAATAGGGCGACTAGCGCCAACTCACAAAAATAGGGCGATCAACACCAATGCACATGCACAAATAGGGTGACCAACACCAAATTCATTGAAGAATGGAGCGATCAGCACTAACGTAATGGAAGACAGGGTGACCAGCACTAAAGCAAGCACGAGATAGGAAATCAATGCAACACTCAGGAAATCAGTGCGACTATAAATTTGAGCATTAGTGCAAGCGAATAAAGTGCTTAGGTCTGATCTAAGGCTTTTGGTGAATCTAAGGTGCTCAATTTTGATTTGAGGCTTTGGTGAATCTGAGGTGCTTAGATCTGTTTTAAGGCTTTGGTAAAGTTGGAAGCAATGCACGAGCCAAGATTTGATGTCATGACTTGGGCATTGCCCCCTATTTGGGAAATGAAAGTGCTTAGGTCTGATCTAAGTCCTTTGGTGAATCTAAGGTTCTTAGGTAAGTTTTGAGGCTCTGGTAATTTGGGGTGCTCAGGTCTATTTTGAGGCTTTTATAATCTAAGGTGCTTAGGTCCATTTTGAGGCTTTGGTAAAGTTAGAAGCAATGCACGAGCCAAGATTTGATGGCATGACTCGGGCATTGACCTTAATTTGGGAAATGGAGATGCTTAGGTATGATTTAAGGCCTTTTGGTGAATTTGTGCTGCATAGATCAGGTTTGAGGCTTTGGTAATCTGAGGTGCTCAAGTGTGTTTTGAGGCTTTTGTGAAGTTGAAAGAAATGCACGAGCTAAGATTTGATGGCGTGACTTGGGCATTACCCCCAGTTTGGGAAATGGAAATGCTTAGGTCTGATTTAAGGCTTTTTGGTGAACCTGAGGTGCTCAAGGAAGGTTTGAGGCTTTGGTAATTTGAGGTGCTCATGTCTGTTTTGAAGCTTTGGTAATCTAAGGTGCTCATGTCTATTTTGAGGCTTTTGTGAATAGGTCGGATATATTTCCTCTAGTAGAAATTAATGTTTAGGTTTACCACTGATTGGTGTTTGGAATACCACTGGATGGTGTTTGGGATAACACTGTTTGGTGTTTGGGATACCATTGTTTGGTTCCACTGGATTGAGTTTAGGATACCACTACATTGGTGGACAAGTTACCGCTAGATTAGTATATAGGTTACCACTAGATTGGTGTTTGGGATACTAGTGGATGCGGTTTAGGTTACCACAGGATTGGAGTATAGGTTACCACTGGAATGGTGTTTAGGATACCACTGGATGGTCACTGCTTGTTCAGTCTCTTAGTCCATAACATGTAATGTGTGTACATGAATGTTATGCCAAAATGGTTTCATGATAAATATAATTATGGGGATCAAATCTAGGGGCATTACATGCTTTTGGTGGATTGGTTTGAGGGTCCCATCCATTAGAGTTAGTATATACCTCATCATTTTAACCATGTCGTATCAAATAGAACGATTGGTGCACCAAACTCTTTACCCTACCATAAGGAACTGAGGTGCGCAGGGTGAGTGAGCAGCCTTCTTAATCCGGGACAACTTTAAGGAAGATTGCCCCAAAGTGATAATGGCAACTTAGTTTGCTTAATTCTAATGACGGGAATAGATCCCAAATAATGCATCTGTATGTATGTAAGGTGATTTTCAACTTGAAACCAAACTGAAGATCCAAAACCTACTCAGTAGTCCTCTTACTATATTTTTTAGGTTGAAAAATGTTTAAGGTCCCCAGTGGAGTCGCTAGCCTGTGAGCGCCCTCTGGGCACCGTGGAATACACCCGCATGACGGAGTTTAACCGAACTATACCATTGGTCGATTCTTCATAGAAGAAAATTGGAAACATTCGGGACTGGTTGGAACCCTATTGTGGTCCTCTCCTAGTTCATTTTTGTTAAGCCCAATATGCGGTTAGTTGGTCTAATTAGTTGATCTAATTATCAATTTTACCAATTTTAAGGCTCTATTTAGCGCTTAAGTGGTGCTGGTTGGCTCTTTGGAGCGCTTTGACTGTGTGGTGTGTTAGAGTCACCACCTTGTTTTGTTTTTATTTTCGGGGAAAATATAAGGTAAAAACCCGTGTTTGATTCCTTTTGTGTGCCACAATGGATAAAATGCACTAGCCTCGAATCATTGGGATCAGGGACTAAGTTTTCGGTTTCATTACATGGATCAAAAGTTTGGGTTCAAGTTGAAAATCAAAATTATTATTTTGCATGAATGTCAATTTTTCGATGCATGGGCATACTCATAATGCATGTCAATATCTGTAATATAGTGCATTAAAAGTAGGCAGATATAAAGGTGTGTATTTCAGAGGGGAGCCCAACTCTAGCCTCATTATCGAGGAGTTCTAGGTGGTGCAACACATTCCCCTAACTCCCAACCAGTCAGTTCAGTCAGGGGCCTGCTACCTAGGTTGAATCCGTAAGTATGACTTCATACCTCATTTGTATGAGGATTAGGCCGCACAAAGTTCTACCATCGATAAGGATGGTAGGGTATTGAAGGTGTCACTTTTAGAGTGGAATTACTGGTTTACCGGCCGATTCTGGGCTTAGTTTTAAAAATTGGTTTTGTGGTTTTACCGGATGGACCAGGCTTGACAATTGATAATTTGTCAGATAGACTGCACGTAATTGACAAAGTTTGAGTTCAATGATTATACCCTCGTGACGCGGCCTAATCGCAGCTCCATGGTGTGTTGTCGACCAAAGAGGTTGAGTCTTCCTCTAATATAAACTAAGGTAGGGCACGAGGACCTATATATTAGTCTTATATAATATTATTAAACAATAAATTATTAATCGATCACTAGATTTTATTAATAATTAATCACCTAACTAGTAACTTTGGCCTAAGGAAGGTCAAAGTGTAAGTGAAAGTCAAAAGGATCGACTTTTGAGAGCAAAGTCAAGCTTTAAACTCAACTATGGATGATGAGCAAAGTTGGACTTTCTAGTGATAGAACCGTAATAGAGAGTATGAGAATTGTTGATGCTTAAGAAAAGCTCGATCAAGCAATAAGAGGTGAGAAAATGAGAGTTGTAAGTGCCTTTTTATAGGCAAAAGGGGCTGTCTAGCACGCCAAAATCAGTGCTGATGACCTCAAAATCGGCATTGACCTACCCTCCACTATTAGCCATGTTCAACACTGATTTGGAGGTGGTTAGTGCCATTCTCGAAGTGGTTGGCACCGTTTTGGAGGTGGTTGGTGCCTAGGCCCTCTGTTACGATTTTTTTTTGCGTTATTTTGCTTTTGGATGTCGGTTCAAGGCCCAAGAGATATCCGATTTACCCACTTACAAGTTATTCTTGTAGAGAAATAATTGACCAACAAAGCTAGGCTCATCATCTGAAGTTATTTCCCAAACTTGATATATAGAAACATCCATTAAATCAAACTAAGACATATATACTCTACTCATATGTACATAATCTTTCTTATTCTAAAATTTTCAGTCATAACTCACTTTTTTTTTTCAACATTTCTTTTCCACTTTGCACCACACTTGCTGATTACCATTGTATTATGAAAGAGTATCGGTTGATCAAGTTGAAACTCATCTACGTATGCATGGGTTCATAACAAATATGGAGGCAAATCTTTAAGATTCTCAAACACTCTATTCCTCGTTCATATTTATGAGAAAAACTTACAATTTTCATTATATAATTAGGTTCTACCCAAGAGTCATGCAAAGGATGTAATACCCCCATCTTGGGAAAAATTTCATAAAATAATTCATATAAATTTAATAGTAGAAACTAGTTGTTAATATATACATTGAGAATATATTTTATATTTATTTGTGAAATAAGAATTGATAAATCATATTTGGTAAAATTATTTTACAATGTTAGTAATCAAATATTATGATGAACTAATAAATATTAGTAGTATTATTATCATGAGATATACATTTTAAAAAAAATGAATGATGAAGTGAAAAAAAAGGGAGATGTATAGAAGGAGACAAATAGGAAAAGAAGAAGAAGAGATGATTGATAATAATAATAATAATAATAATAATAATAATAATAATAATAATAATAAAACTCATCTCTCTCTCCCCGTTTCTCACTGCGCGACAGCCTCCTCCCCCTTTCTCCTTCACGTTTTCAGCCAATCGGCCATGGAATCTGATGATCGAGAACCGAAACTTCAAGTACTCGATGAGAGGATGAAGATGATGGCCTTGGTTTGTTTAATCGATGCTTGAACTGATGGAGATCGTGACTGGAACGCATCGTTGTGCGAAGGAGAAATACGACGATTTTATGCCGTTTCTGGCAGTTTCAGGCGCTGGGGATGGTTCCAATCGACTCCTAGCTGTCTTCTGAATATTTTCCCTCTAATTATACTGGCGATGGAGCATTGAAAATGCAACCACCATGAACGGTGGAGGAGCAGCGGCCATCGAGCCTGATATGGCGGGATGGAGGTCTGATCTCACTCAACTGATGCCAGTAATGGAATCCCCAGCAAAATTTGAGTCGAGCGGTGGTATTTTTGTGAATTTATGGGCGGTACAGACATCCCGGCCACCGTGGACAGCGGCGAAGCTTCGGTGAGACATCCGGGAGGCAGTGTATTGCATTTCGCACGCTCAATTCGAATCTGAACTCGGAATCGCAAATTGGTATATTTTAAAGTTAATTTGGCAATTTTAGCTTGAAATTCTATTGGAAATTATTGAATGATTTCGATTAAATTGGCTTGACTAAGTTGAAGAAAATATTATGAAAGTAGTTGTGAAATGAATTAGCTAATTAACGAAAAAAATGCTAATACAATGTGACAATGTACGATGTTGAAATACAGAGACAGACAAATTAAAAAGGGCAGAATGAATATTGGCATTTAAAAATTGTGAAATGATGGAAATGGCGGAAGAAAATTATTGTGAATTTACCCGATAGATAGGCCGTGTAAATTATTGTGAAATGTGAAAGTTGGGCAAAGTAAATATTAAATAAATGCTACCAAAATTTTGGTTGAAACGAAAAGTTTATTCAAGAATTAAGTTTATTATATAAGATAACAGAATTATGCTATTAAATAAAAAGATAAATTGTTGGAGGAATAAATTAGTTAGGTAATGCATAATTAGATTGTAATAAATTGAGTTCAAATGAAATATTTGGAAATA
>CANUEX010142811.1:0-40223 GCA_948099535.1 Jatropha multifida | reverse complement strand
TAGTCTAACACTTTCCAGCCAGCGCACCACAGCACCCTTTTTTACGTTTCTTCTGCCTGCCACGCCCGTTAAACTACGCAACAAATTATGACGAGTTGTGAGCAAAATGAGTAAATCCCCCCGCAGCAGCGGCGCTGCTGGCCAGATTCGTATCATTGGCGGACAGTGGCGCGGTCGCAAATTACCGGTGCCGGACAGCGCGGGTCTGCGCCCGACCACTGATCGCGTGCGTGAAACCCTGTTTAACTGGTTAGCGCCGGATATTCAGGAAGCGCGTTGTCTTGATTGCTTCGCCGGTAGCGGTGCGCTCGGGCTGGAAGCACTGTCACGCTATGCGGCGTCTGCTACGCTGCTTGAGATGGAACGTTCCGTCGCCCAACAGCTGTCGCAGAATCTGCAAACCCTGCGTGCGACGCAAGGCAATGTCGTGCAGACCAATACTCTTCAGTGGTTGAGCCAACCCGGAGAGCCGTTCGATGTGGTGTTTGTTGATCCACCATTCCGCAAAGGGTTACTGCTGGAGACGCTGACGCTGCTGGAAAACAACGGCTGGCTGGCGGAGAACGCGCTGATTTACGTCGAAAGTGAAGTGGAGCACGGCACGCCAGTGGCTCCCGCTAACTGGGACTTGTACCGCGAAAAAATTGCCGGTCAGGTAGCTTATCGCCTTTATCAACGCCAACAGGAGACGCACGATGTGGCTTAATCTGGGACGATTACTGATGATTTGCGTCTGGGCATTTCTGCTGCTCAATCTGGTGCATCCTTTCCCGACACCGCTGCGCTACTTTGTGCATGTGGCACTGTTCTTCATGGTGATCATGCACGGCTTGCAGCTGGTTCTGCTGCGCGCTACCCAGCCGAAAGAGGCGCCAAAACTCAGTGGCGTCACACAGGCGAAGATTTTCTTTTTTGGTGTGTTTGAACTGCTGGCATGGCAGAAGAAGCATTACCCGAAGATGTAACGATACGGGCCGCAGCAGCGGCCCGTTTTATTGCGCAGGCGTGAAACTGACAAAGCGGCTACCCTGCATTTTCAACTCTCCCCTCGCGCCTTTATCAATATGATGATAGTCATTAGCGCTCACCACCACCTTGATATCACTCGCCCCATTGAGTGGATGAAACCAGGCTTCGTACTTCATATCTTCAGCCACAATCTCTTCACGCTGGCGCGTACGGCGATTGGGCGAAGGGAACTCACGTTTGGTTTTCACTTCAACGCTCAGTGAGCGAATCGGTGAAGCATCATTTACCGCGGTTTCACGGCGTTGCTTAATAAACTGACGGGTCGCCAATACGGCAATAATCGCCAGAACGATGAAAAAGATTAGCGGTGGTTTGCTCATGTTTTCTCTCGCACTTTGCGTTAGTGTCGGAACAGTTAAAGACGACAAAGCATACAACCAGAGTTGACCGATTGTCACATTCGTCGCCGGTAACTTACACTGAGATCGCGATTTTGGGAAAATTCATGACTCTGAACAGCACGTTCAGAAAAGGGAGAAAACATGCTTTGGTCTTTCCTTGCCGTACTTTTTTCCGGTTGGCTGTACGTTGATGCTTCATACCGCGGCCCGCAGTGGCAACGCTGGCTGTTCAAACCCGTTACCTTGCTGTTGCTGGTCGCCTGGGCATGGCAAGCACCCACACTGAATACCACCGACTATCTGATTCTGGCGGGCCTGGTTGCCACTCTGGTCGGTGATGCACTGACGTTACTGCCTCGCCAGCAAATGCTCTATGCACTGGGCGCATTCTTCCTGTCACATCTGCTCTACACCATCAGCTTTGCTGCCCACATGACCATGAGTTTCTTCTGGCCGATTCCGGTCACGCTGCTGGTGATTGGGGTGGTGGTGATTGGCATTATCTGGTCGAAGCTGGAGGATTTGCGCTGGCCGATCTGTACCCTCATTGGGATGACGCTGGTGATGAACTGGATGGCGGCAGAGAATTACTTCTTCCGCCCGACGGATTACAGCTTCTCACTATTGGTTGGCGCCGGGTTGCTACTGTTAGGCAACATTGTCTGGTTTATCACCCATTATCGCCGCCGCTTCAGTGCCGATAGCGCCATTGTTGCCGCTTGCTACTTCGCCGGCCACTTTATGATTGTGCGTTCACTGTGGCTGTATTGAAGAAAAGATGACCTTTTGCTTGACTCTGGAGTTGACTCCAGAGTGTAGCATTCGGGATGCGGGCAGTGGCCCGCATTGATCCCGGAGGCTCTATGCACGCCCATTCTCATTCATGCCGTTGTGGAAAATCCCACAGCAAAACCCAGCCGCTGTGCGCCATTCGCAGCGTTTCACCTACGACGCTGAAAATCTCAGCCGCCCTTCCCGCCACACCAGAAAGTGGTTGCGGTTGCTGCGACAACGAGAGCGGCAGTCCCGGTGGCGAAAGCGACGCCGAAAGCGACAGGCCCACGCTCAGCGCCCATCAATTCCGCTGGCAGATTGCTGGAATGGACTGCCCCAGCTGCGCGCGAAAAATTGAAAGTGCCGTGCAACAGCTGGCACAAGTACGCACTGCTCGCGTGATTTTTGCCAGTGAAAAACTGGTAGTGGATGCCGACCAGGATATCCGCCCGGCCATCGAACAAGCGGTAAAAAATGTCGGCTTTACCCTGACCGCAAACGATCCGCAATCTCAGCCCGCACCGCAACGCCGCTGGCAGGAAAATGCCGGTTTGCTGTTACTGGCGCTGCTGATGCTTGCCAGTTGGCTGCTGAGCCAGGTTTCTCCGGTATGGGGCGATCGCCTGTTTGTGATGACCACGCTGATCGGCCTGGCTCCGATTGCATTCAGCGCGTGGAAACTGCTGCGAGGCGGTTCACCCTTCAGTATCGAAACCCTGATGACCCTTGCCGCCACCGGTGCGTTAGTGATTGGCGCACATACCGAAGCCGCCATGGTGCTGCTGCTGTTCCAGCTGGGCGAACGGCTGGAGTCATTTGCAGCTTCTCGCGCACGTCGCGGTGTGACGGCGTTAATGGCACTGCGCCCCGATACCGCTACGCGTTTGACAGGCACGCAGCGTGAGCAGGTGGCGCTGGCTGACTTGCACCCTGGCGATACGATTGAAGTCGCGGCTGGCGGTCGTTTGCCGGCCGATGGCGAGCTGCTGAACCAGAGCGCCAGTTTTGATGAAAGTGCGCTGACGGGCGAATCCGTGCCGGTTGCGCGCCAGCCGGGCGAAACGGTGATGGCTGGCGCCACCAGCGTCGATCGTCTGGTCACGCTGAAAGTGATCTCCCAACCTGGCCAGAGCGCGATTGACCGCATCCTGCAGCTTATCGAAGAAGCTGAAAGCCACCGTGCGCCGGTTGAGCGCTTTATTGATCGCTTCAGCCGCATTTATACGCCTGCCATTATGCTGCTGGCGCTGTTAGTGATGGTGCTGCCGCCACTGTTAGCCGGGGCCGCGTGGTTGCCGTGGATTTATAAGGGCCTGACGCTGCTGTTGATTGGCTGCCCTTGTGCGCTGGTGATTTCAACACCCGCAGCGATCACCTCTGGCTTAGCGGCGGCCGCGCGTCAGGGCGCCCTGATCAAAGGCGGAGCCGCGCTGGAACGTCTTAGCCGTATCCAGACCATGGCATTCGATAAAACCGGCACCCTCACCCTCGGTAAACCGCAGGTGACCGAGGTCGATTCCTTCAGTGCGATGGATGAACACGAGATGTTGCGGATGGCAGCGGCCGTGGAGCAAGGTTCCAGCCATCCATTGGCGATCGCCATCGTGCGCGAGGCAGAAAAACGCCAGCTCAAGCTACCGCGCGCCCGGCAGCAGCAAACGCTGGCTGGCAGCGGCATCCGTGCGCAGATTGATGACGTGACGTTTCAGCTGCTGGCACCGCGCGATATCTCCACGCTCACCGTCGACCAGCAGCAGGCGATCGCGCAACGAGAAGCGCAAGGTAAAACCGTTGTGGTGCTGCTGCAGGATGAGACGGTGCTCGGCACCCTGGCGTTACAGGATCAGCTACGCGAGGAAGCCGTCACGGCGCTGGCACAGTTGCAAGCGCTGGGCATTAATAGCCTGATGCTGACTGGCGATAACCCCCGTGCGGCAGCGGCGATGGCGGCGCAACTCAACATCGATTATCGCGCCGGCTTGTTGCCTGCCGATAAAGTGGAGATGGTGCGCAAACTGGAGCAGCAGAAGCCGCTGGCCATGGTGGGCGATGGTATTAACGACGCTCCGGCGATGAAAGCCGCCACCCTCGGCATTGCCATGGGCAGCGGCACCGATGTCGCGCTGGAAGCCGCCGACGCCGCGCTGACGCAAAACCGTCTGGCGATTCTGCCACGTACCGTGGCGCTGGCCCGTCGCACACGTGCCATTATTCGTCAAAACATCGCGATAGCGCTGGGGCTGAAAGGCATTTTCCTGATCACCACACTGCTCGGTTTCACCGGTTTGTGGCTGGCGGTGCTGGCAGATTCAGGTGCGACAGCGCTGGTCACAGCCAACGCCTTGCGATTACTGCGACAGCGTTAAGCCGTGCCTTTCTGAATCAGATACTGGTACGGCAACGTTTCCGTCTGCTGTGCCAGCAACTGATGTTCCATAAAGCGGCAAAAACCGGGAATATCACGCGTGGTGGCCGGATCGTCGGCAATGATCAGTAAGGTTTCGCCCGCCTGCATGGTGCGCACGGTTTTACGCACCATCATCACCGGCTCCGGGCAGCGCAGGCCAAGTGCATCAAGCTTGTGGTCCGGCGCAGAAAAGGGATCGCTCATGATTCTCTGTCTTCATTCAAGATGGGCGCTCATTCTAGCGCGCTAATTGCACAGCGCAAGGCGATAACGATTGCGTTAAAATTAACCATTGCATTAATTGCGCAACGCGCTAAGATCGCCGCCGTTTTTTTACCACATTGCTCAATCCTCGAAATAATTCTCGCTGTAGTAAGGCGGCAAGAGCGTGTATCCCCCAGGAACTTACACAAGTCAGTGGCTGAGGTACGCGAACGCAGCCAACGCCGCTACAACGCGAAGGATGAAGAGGATTGTTGGGTTCCCTCACCCCATTACTAAAAAGGTCTTACATGATTAATTTCTCTGCACGTCAGCGCATGCATGCGCTGTTTTGGCTATCGCTATTCCATTTGCTGGTGATCACTTCCAGTAACTATCTGGTACAGCTGCCGGTTTCCATCTTCGGCTTCCACACCACTTGGGGTGCCTTTAGCTTTCCGTTTATCTTCCTTGCTACCGATCTCACCGTGCGCATCTTTGGCGCGCCGTTAGCCCGTCGTATTATTCTGGCGGTGATGATCCCGGCGCTGTTTATCTCTTACGTGGTCTCTTGCGTGTTCTATCAGGGCGAATGGCAAGGATGGGCATCGCTGGAACAGGTGAATCTGTTTGTCGCGCGTATCGCCAGTGCCAGCTTTATGGCCTATGCGCTGGGCCAAATTCTGGATGTCCACGTTTTTAACCGTTTGCGTCGTTTACCGCAGTGGTGGATCGCCCCTGCAGCGGCCATGTTCCTCGGTAATATCAGCGATACGCTGGCCTTCTTTTTCATCGCCTTCTACAAGAGTCCAGACCCGTTCATGGCCGCGCATTGGGTGGAGATCGCACTGGTGGATTACAGCTTCAAAGTGCTGATCTGCATGATTTTCTTCCTGCCCGCTTACGGTGTGCTGCTGAACAGCCTGCTGAAACGTCTGGCTGAACGCTCTTCTCAACGCCAGGTGAATTTCGGCTAATTGCACATAGACGAAACGCGACAGCACGCTAAGATTTCCTGACAGACCGGCGGTTGCTTTTGACCGCCGATTCCGTTTTGATAGCCGTCATACTTCAAACGGCTGATCTGTTGGCCGCGCGCGGTTTTCCCACTTCCTTACTCACGTAAGCGCCGGGGAGACGCGCTGGCGACCTTTTTGACGCTTGAATTATTTAGGCTAAAAGCCTGAACGACTGGAATCATGTAAAAGGGAAAAGAATGCGTAACTTAGTGAAATATGCAGGTATTGGTTTGTTGGTATTGGGTCTTGCGGCTTGTGACCAGAATAAAGAGGATACCGCTGCGGGCAGCAACGGTGCCAGCGCCAGCCAGTCGGCCCAGACTGTCAACCTGATGGACGGCAAGCTGAGCTTCACTCTGCCTGCGGGCATGTCGGATAAGAGCGGCAAGCTCGGTTCTGAATCCACCAATATGCATGTGTACGCCGATGAAACCGGTCAGCGCGCCATTATCGTGATTGCTGGTGACCCAACCAACGAAGCGCTGGATGCCCTGTCACAGCGTCTGGAACAACAACAGCGCGGTCGCGATCCGCAGTTGCAGGTGGTTTCCAATAAAGCGGTGACGCTGAAAGATCAACCTGCTCAGCAACTGGATACCGTGATTTCGGCCAACAACCAGACGTCATGGTCTTCCGTGATCCTGGCAAAAGTAGATGGCAAACTGCTGACCCTGCAAATTACCCTGCCAGCGGATAACCAGCAGCAGGCGCAGAGCGATGCTGATGCCATTGTGAAGAGCATCACTCTGAAGTAATCCCCTTCCTCCTTCGAACGGCAGATGCGTTGGCTGCGTTTAAATGATTTTGGGATCATAGTTATTGTTAACTACGCGCAGGGAAGCGAAGGAGCAGGCTGGGATAGCTCAGGGGCTGGCAATCCACAGCGCTGAACAGAATGAGCCTGCCAGGAGAGGACGCGGGCGAAAGGCGGGCGGCACACGATGTGCCATCCCCGCCGGTCCGTCAGGCAGACGAATGAAGTGAAGGAAAAGCGTCAGCGGCGCGAGAACGCCAGCCCCAAAGCGTCCCCAGACTGCGTTGGCCCTGGCCTTTCAAACGCTCTACCTTACAATCTCACCGGCGAAATATGCCAGATCTCATCCGCGTATTCCTGAATCGTTCTGTCCGCTGAGAAGTAACCCATATTGGCGATATTCAATGCCGCACGGTGCTGCCACTCATCCGGCTGGCGATAGAGCTTATCCACCTTATCCTGCGCATCGACATAGCTGCGATAATCGGCCAGCAGCTGGTAGTGATCACCGAAATTCACCAACGCATCAAACAGATTGCGATAGCGACCTGGCTCACCCGGACTGAATGCGCCGCTGGCAATTTGCGTCAGCGCCTGGTGCAGCTCGGCATCTTCCTCATAGTATTTACGCGGGTTATAGCCATCCTTGCGCAGCTGCTCGACCTGCGGCGTGGTGTTGCCGAAGATAAAGATATTCTCTGGCCCAACATGCTCGCGCATCTCGACGTTCGCGCCGTCCAGCGTGCCTATCGTTAACGCGCCGTTGAGAGCAAATTTCATATTACTGGTGCCCGACGCTTCCGTGCCTGCCGTTGAGATCTGCTCTGAAAGATCCGCCGCCGGAATAATGATCTGCGCCAGGCTTACGCTGTAGTTGGGAATAAACACCACCTTCAGCTTGTTCTTCACCTGGGGATCGTTGTTGATCACATTGGCCACATCGTTGATCAAATGAATGATGTGCTTCGCCACGTAATAGGCGGATGCCGCTTTACCGGCAAAGATATTCACGCGTGGCACCCAATCCGCAGTAGGATCAGCTTTGATGCGGTTGTAGCGCGTGATGACATGTAACACATTGAGCAACTGACGTTTGTATTCGTGAATGCGTTTGATCTGCACATCGAACAGCGCATGCGGATCCAGCACGATATCCATGTTCTTCGCCACCCAATCCGCCAGACGCTTTTTGTTAGCGAACTTGGCATCGGCAATCTGCTCGATGAAGGCCGGATAATCAATGTGCGGCGTCAGTTCACTCAATTGACTGAGATCGGTACGCCAGGTGCGACCAATAGTCTCGTCCAATACATCGGACAGCGCCGGGTTGGCCAGCGCTAGCCAGCGACGCGGCGTCACGCCGTTGGTTTTATTACAGAAACGCCCCGGGAACAGGCGCGCGAAATCAGCAAACAGCGACTGCACCATCAGATTGGAATGCAGCTCTGAAACGCCATTCACCTTGTGGCTGACCACCACCGCCAGCCACGCCATGCGCACCTTACGACCGTTGTTTTCGTCAATGATCGAGATGCGCGACATCAAATCCCAATCGTCCGGATAATATTCCTGGATGGTTTTCAGGAAGTAATCATTGATTTCAAACACGATGCTGAGATGGCGCGGCAGAATCTTGCCGAACATGTCCACCGGCCAGGTTTCCAGCGCTTCACTCATCAACGTGTGGTTGGTGTACGAGAAAACCTGGCAAGTGACCTCAAAAGCGTCATCCCAGCTGAACTTGTGCTCGTCGATCAACAAGCGCATCAATTCAGGGATGGCTAAAACCGGGTGGGTGTCATTGAGATGGATAGCAATTTTATCCGCCAGGTTGTCCCAGGTTTCATGCATTTGCCAGTGGCGACTCAAAATATCCTGCACCGTGGCGGAGACGAGGAAATACTCCTGACGCAAACGCAGTTCACGACCAGAATCGGTAGAATCATCCGGATAGAGCACGCGCGATACGTTCTCTGAATGGTTTTTATCTTCCACCGCCGCAAAGTAATCACCCTGGTTAAACTTGCCGAGGTTGATCTCATTGCTGGCCTGCGCGCTCCACAAACGCAGCGTGTTGGTGGCATCGGTGTCAAAACCGGGAATGATTTGATCGTAAGCCGCCGCGATAATCTCTTCGGTTTCCAGCCAACGTACGCGCGCACCTTCATGCTGCAGACGGCCACCAAAGCGGACTTTATAGCGGGTATTGAAGCGCTGGAACTCCCACGGATTGCCGTATTCCAGCCAGTAATCCGGAGATTCACGCTGCTGACCGTCGACAATGTTCTGCTTGAACATACCGTAGTCATAACGAATGCCATAACCGCGTCCCGGCAAGCCGAGCGTGGCGAGCGAGTCGAGGAAACAGGCCGCTAAACGACCCAGGCCGCCATTGCCAAGCCCCGGATCGTTCTCTTCGTCCATCAGTTCACTGAGATCGAGCCCCATCTCGTCCAGCGCCTGATTGAGATCGTCATAGATGCCCATCGCCAGCAGTGCATTGCCCAGCGTGCGTCCCATCAGAAACTCCATCGACAGGTAGTAAACCTGACGCACATCCTGCGACAGCTGCGCACGGCTGGAGCGCAGCCAACGTTCCACCATACGATCGCGCACTGCCAGCAAGGCGGCGTTAAGCCACTCATGCTGATTGGCGATCGACGGGTCTTTACCAATAGTAAACATCAGTTTATAGGCGATTGAGTGCTTCAGTGCGTCAACCGTTAGCGTGGGTGAGGCATAGGTGAAAGGTGCATTCATATCCAGTATCCCAATCTCTGATTACAGCAAACGTTGATAAAGATCGCGGTAGGCTTGTGCGGCCACCTGCCAACTAAAATCCATCCCCATCGCCTGCCGCTGAACGTAGCGCCAGAGAGAAGGACGGGACCAGAGGACAAAAGCACGTCGAATCGCGCGGAGCAGCGACCAGGCGTTACTGTCTTCAAAACTGAAACCGCTTGCGACCCCGTCAGCGAGGTTCTCCAGCGAACTGTCCTGCACGGTATCCGCCAGCCCGCCGGTGCGGCGCACTAACGGCAATGTGCCGTATTTCAAACCGTACAACTGCGTTAAGCCGCACGGCTCAAAGCGGCTCGGCACCATAATCACATCGGCGCCACCGACAATACGGTGCGAGAAAGCTTCGTGATAACCGATCTGCACGCCGACGCTGCCTGGATGTTCCGCCGCCGCAGCGAGGAAACCTTGTTGTAACTCTGCATCGCCCTGGCCCAACAGCACCAGTTGGCCGCCTTGCGCCAGTAGCCCCGGTAACGCTTCCAGCACCAGATCCAGCCCTTTCTGTTTGGTCAAACGGCTGATGACACAAAATACAGGCACTTTGTCATCCACCTTCAGGCCCATGGCGATCTGCAATTGGCGCTTGTTCTCCGCCTTGCTCTCCAGCGTTTCCCGATCGTAACGCGCCGTTAGCAGCAGGTCGTGCGCCGGGTCCCAAATACCCGGGTCAACGCCATTCAGGATGCCACTTAACCGTCCCTCTTTCAGACGCTGCTCCAGCAGCGCTTCCATGCCATAACCAAATTCTGGCCGGGTGATTTCCAGAGCATACGTAGGGCTGACTGCCGTAATATGATCGGCATAAAATAATCCTGCCTTGAGGTACGAAATTTGTCCGTAAAACTCCAGGCCATGCATGGTGAAGAAACTGCGCGGGATCTGGATCTCATCCAGATGACGCGCATTGAACAGCCCCTGATACGCGAGGTTGTGGACGGTAAACACCGTTTTTGCCGGGTGTCCACGGGCCGCGATGTAGGCACAGGTTAACCCTGCGTGCCAGTCATGCGCGTGCACCACATCGGGTTGCCAGTAGGTATCCAACCCGCTGGCCAGCTCGGCACCCATCCAGCCCAGCAGCGCAAAACGCAGATAGTTATCCACGTAGGCAAACTGCGATGTGTCGTGATACGGGCTGCCGGGACGCTCATACAATCCCGGCGCATCAATTAAATAAATGCCAACTCCATTGAATTGTCCAAATAATAAACGGACCGGGCCAGCAAAAGTATGTAATTCCGCAACGATCTCGGTGTCAGGAATCCCTTTACGCAGATCCGGATACGCGGGAAGCAATACCCGCGCATCCGTACCACCCGCAATCTGAGCCTGAGGCAATGCGCCGACGACATCAGCTAACCCGCCGGTTTTCAGCAGCGGGAAAAGTTCTGAACAGACATGTAAAACCTGCATCCTGGACCCCTATTGTGTTATCGCGCGCGTTCCCCGCGGCGATTGCCTGTGTGCTTGCTCGTTGCGTTCGTGGTCAGCCAGCCAATTTGGCCAGCATGGCGCGCGTCACCAAAACGATGCCTTCTTCTGAACGGTAAAAACGGCGGCTGTCTTCATCTGGGTTCTCACCAATCACCATGCCTTCCGGAATCACGCAGGCGCGATCGATCACGCAACGGCGCAGACGACAGGAACGATTGATCACCACATCTGGTAACAGCACCGATGAGTCGATATTGCAAAACGAGTTGATACGCACGCGTGGGAACAGCACCGAATTCACCACCACGGAACCGGAGATAATGCAGCCGCCGGAAACCAGTGAGTTCATCGTCATGCCGTGGCTACCCGAGCGATCCTGCACAAATTTGGCGGGCGGCAAGGGTTCCATATGCGTACGGATTGGCCAGTCGTGGTCGTACATATCCAGTTCCGGCGTGACGGAGGCCAGATCGAGATTCGCGCGCCAGTAGGCTTCCAGCGTTCCGACGTCACGCCAGTAAGGCTCGGCGTTTTCATCGTTCTGCACGCACGATAAGGTGAAGGAGTGCGCATAGGCCTCACCACTGGCGACAATTTTCGGCAGCAGGTCTTTACCGAAATCATGGGTCGATTCGGGGATCAGCAAATCCTCTTCCAACAGTTGGTAGAGATAATCTGCATCGAACACGTAAATACCCATACTGGCTAGCGCTTTGGTGTCATCACCCGGCATTGAAGGGGGTTTCGGCGGTTTTTCCACAAAATCGACCACGTTGTTGTCCGCATCCACCGCCATCACACCAAACGCCGTGGCTTCGGCGAGCGGCACGGGTAAGCAGGCGATAGTGCACTTCGCGCCGCGTTCAGCGTGATCGAGCAACATCCGCGAGTAGTCCATTTTGTAGATATGATCCCCGGCGAGAATCACGATGTATTGCGCGCGATAGCGGCGAATGATGTCGAGGTTCTGCGAAACCGCATCGGCGGTACCGCGATACCAATGCTCGGTGGATGCACGCTGCTGCGCCGGCAGCAAATCGACAAATTCATTCATCTCTTCGTTGAATAACGACCAGCCGCGCTGGATGTGCTGCGTTAATGTATGCGACTGATATTGGGTGATCACGCCAATGCGCCGAATACCCGAATTGATACAATTCGACAGCGCAAAGTCGATGATGCGGAACTTGCCGCCGAAATGAACGGCAGGTTTGGCGCGTTTCGCGGTGAGATCTTTCAGACGCGTACCGCGCCCGCCAGCAAGGATCAACGCCACCGTTTGTGTAGGGAGCTGGCGCGCCAGCATCAGTGGATCTGTTCTATCTAACTTAACCATGTCTGACTCCTTATGATTGCTTTAGGAACACACACACGCCGTGTGCGGGCCCGTGCCAGACAGTTGTCAGGATGGGGTTATCTTCCCCGGCGAAAGGAGGAATGGCACGCCACTCTCCGTCTGGTAAGGCAAGGTCACTCACCGATTCCGTGGCGTTGATTGTTATTAACCAGCGGCTGGAGAGCAGGATCTGCATTCTGTGCGCCCCCTGTTCCCACTCCTCATTTCCCAGTGGTTTGCCGCTGGCATTGAACCACTGCACATTACCATCGCCCTCCTGCCACCAGCGGTCTGCCGTCAACGCGGGAATACGCTGACGCAGCCGGATTAACGCGGCAGTGAAGTCGACCAGTCCAAAATCATCCTGATGCCAGTGCAACCAGGTGAGCGGGTTATCCTGACAGTAGGCGTTATTATTGCCGTGCTGGCTGTGACCGCGCTCGTCCCCGGCCAGCAGCATCGGTGTACCTTGCGCCAGCAGCAGCGTGGTCAGCAGAGCATGCACGCTACGCCGACGACGTTCGACAATATCGAAATTGACCTGTAGCCCCTCTTTGCCATGGTTATGGCTGAAGTTGCTGCTACTGCCGTCGCGATTGTCCTCGCCGTTGGCCTGATTGTGTTTGTTGTTGAAGCTCACTACGTCACGCAGCGTAAAGCCGTCATGCGCGGTGATCAGATTGATACTGGCGTGCGGTAAGCGCCCGTCTCGCTGGAACACATCGCTGGAGGCGGCAAAGCGCCGGGCAAATTCGCCATTATTGAGCTGGCCGTGCAGCCAGTAACGGCGCGCGGCATCGCGGAAATGGTCGTTCCATTCCGCGAATCCTGCGGGAAAATTGCCCACCTGATAGCCGCCGGGGCCGATATCCCACGGTTCAGCAATCAATTTGACCTGTGACAGCACCGGACAGGCTTTAATGGCAGTGAACAACGGCGCATCCTGGCGATAGTCAGGCGTACGGCCTAGCACGCTGGCGAGGTCAAAACGGAAGCCATCAATATGGCAATCGCGCACCCAGTAACGCAGCGCCTCTAATGCCCATTCCATCACCTGCGGATCGCTCAAATTCAGCGTGTTGCCGCAGCCGGTCCAGTTTTGATATTCACCCTGCGCGTCGAGCCAGTAATAGCTGGCGTTATCCACGCCGCGCAGTGAAATATTGGGGCCAATCTCTTCCAGTTCGGCGGTGTGGTTGAACACCACATCGAGGATCACTTCGATACCCGCCGCATGCAGCGCTTTGACCGCCTGCTGAAACTCCTGCAAGGGCGTTAAACCCTGCTCGCCAGACGCGTAGCGGGGATCCACCGCCCACAGCGCGAACGGGTTATAACCCCAGTAATTGCTCAGCCCGAGTCGTAGCAGACGCGGCTCGCTGGCGAAGTGCGCAATCGGCAGCAGCTCCAGCGCGGTAATACCGAGATGGCGCAAGTACTTCACCATAGCAGGATGGCCCAGTGCCGCATAAGTCCCGCGCAGCCTTTCCGGAATTTCCGGATGTTGCTGAGTTAAGCCGCGCACATGGGCTTCATAAATCACGGTCTTGCCCCAGGGCGTGCGCAGCGGCTTATCCGTCTCCCAATCGAAGTCTTCACTGATGACCAAGGATTTTGGCGCGATCGCGGCGTTATCCTGACTGTCTGGCTGCTGATCGCCACTGTTGAAACGCGGATCGTCCGGCACATCCCCCACCACTGCTTTGGCACAGGGATCCACCAGCAGTTTGGCGGGGTTAAAGCGGTGCCCTTGTTGAGGCGACCACGGACCATACACACGATAGCCATAACGCTGGCCGGGCTTTAATGCCGGAAAATAGCCGTGCCAGATATCCCCACTGCGAGCGGGTAGCGAGAAGCGCCGCTCGACACCGTGTGCGTCAAACAGGCACAGCTCCACCTGCTCAGCGTGACGAGAAAACAGCGTGAAGTTAACGCCGCGCCCATCGTAATGAGCGCCCAACGGCGTCGGCTGCCCGGTCTCCAGCATCAGTCGCCCTCCCGCACCAGCCAAATCGTGGCCAGCGGCGGCAAAGTCAGGCTGATCGATTGCGCACGACCGTGGCTCTCAATCGCATCGGTATGCACCACACCGTGATTGCGCACATCACTGCCGTGATAATCCTGTTGATCGGTGTTCAACACTTCACGCCAGCCACCCTGCTGATTAACGCCAAAACGGTAGTCGTGGCGCGTCACCGGCGTGAAGTTACTGGCAACGATGATTTCATTGCCCTCACGGTCACGGCGTGTAAACACAAACACCGAGTTTTCGTGATCGTCGACCACCAGCCATTCAAAGCCCTGCGCATCGAAATCCAGTTGATGTAATGGCGTGAAGTGTTTGTAACTGTGGTTGAGATCGCGCACCAGACGCTGCACGCCGTTGTGCCAGTTATCCTCACCCTCCAGCAGATGCCAGTCGAGGCTCGAATCGTGATTCCACTCGCGGCCTTGAGCAAACTCGTTGCCCATAAACTGCAGTTTTTTACCGGGGAAGCCCCACATCCAGCCGTAATAGGCACGCAGGTTGGCAAATTTTTGCCAGGCATCACCCGGCATGCGATCGAGGATTGAGCGCTTGCCATGCACCACTTCGTCATGCGACAGCGGCAGAACAAAGTTTTCGGTGTAGTTGTACAGCATGCCGAAGGTCATCAGGTTGTGATGATAACGACGGTGCACTGGATCGAGCTTCATGTAGTCGAGCGTGTCGTGCATCCAGCCGAGGTTCCATTTGAACCAGAAGCCGAGACCGCCATCTTCAGAAGGACGTGTCACACCCGGATAATCGGTGGACTCTTCCGCCACGCTGATGGTGCCCGGTGCCGCACGACCTAGCGTGCGATTGGTGTGACGCAGAAAGGAAATCGCTTCAAGATTTTCACGCCCGCCAAAGTGGTTAGGGATCCACTCGCCCTCTTTGCGGCTGTAATCGCGATAGATCATGGAAGCCACCGCATCCACACGTAAACCGTCAATGCCGAATCGCTCCATCCAGTACAGTGCGTTACCGGAGAGATAGTTGCTGACTTCACGGCGACCAAAGTTATAAATCAGCGTGTTCCAGTCCTGATGGTAACCCTCGCGGGGATCGCTGTGTTCATACAGCTCTGTGCCATCAAATTTCGCCAACCCAAAGTCATCACTGGGGAAGTGGCCTGGCACCCAGTCGAGTAACACGTTGATGCCTGCATCGTGCGCTACGGCGATAAAGTGCCGGAACTCGTCGCGCGTGCCGAAGCGGCGCGTCGGCGCATACATGCCAAGAGGCTGATAGCCCCAGCTACCATCAAACGGGTGTTCGTTGATCGGCAACAGCTCAATGTGGGTGAAGCCCATCTCTTTCACATAAGGAATGAGCTGTTCCGCCAACTCTTTGTAGCTCAACCAAAAGTTGTTATCGGTGTGGCGACGCCAGGAACCCAGGTGCACTTCGTAAATTGAAATCGGCTGATCAAAGGCGTTGGCGGCTTTGCGCTGCGGCTGCATCTCTATTTTTGGCGGCAGGCCACAAATCATCGAGGCGGTCTGCGGGCGCATCTGCGCTTCAAAGGCAAACGGGTCGGCTTTGATGCGCATCTGCCCTGATGCATCAATGATTTCATATTTGTACAGCTGACCATTCACGGCGCCCGGCACAAACAGCTCCCAGACACCCAGTTCACGGCGGAAGCGCATGGGATGGCGGCGACCGTCCCAGAAGTTGAATTCACCGACCACGGAGACCCGGCGTGCATTGGGTGCCCACACCGAGAATCGCGTGCCACTGACGCCATCAATGGTTGCGCCATGCGCTCCCAGGGTTTCATAGGGCCGTAAATGCGTGCCCTCGCCCAGCAGCCAGGCATCCATTTCCGCCAGCAGCGGGCCAAAACGATAGGCATCGTCGATCAGGTTTTGCTGGCCGTGCCAGGTGACCGCCAGTTGATAGCGAAACAGGTTTTTACGACGAGGGATCACGCCGCAGAAGAAGCCGCGCGAATCAAGGCATTTAAGTTGTGCGCATTTGCGTCCGGTGTTGGTTTCAATCACCCAGACTTCGGAGGCATCAGGCAGCAGCGCGCGCACTTCGAGGCCTTCGACAGTTTGGTGCATCCCCAGGAAAGAGAAGGGATCGGCATAATTCCCGGCAAAAAGGGCATTGATCGCCTGGCGATCGGGAAGCTCTGACATGACTTTCTTCCTATGATTTTGCGCAGGCGACCGGAGTGGACAACAATGCCGCCTCTGGTGCGCTGCTTTTCATTGAGCCATACATACACCAGCAAGAGAGGACACCGTCCATGGGAGAAGATCTTTGCCGTGTACAACAACCATTCAGTTCGGAAAGCAAAAACAGTTAACAACCGGCACATCACTGTTAAATCATAGCTTGGGGCTGGCAGAAGCCAGGGGGGAAAGCAAAAAAATCTTGTTAGACGAGCAAAAAGGGGAAGCGGATCACTTGTCAGGCGCAATTTGCGTTAAGTTTTGCAACCTGCATTACAAAAAAAAGGCCGGGAAACCCCGGCCTGTCTGGCTTATCGCTGCGCTTAGTCGATCAGCAAACGCAGCATGCGGCGCAGCGGTTCGGCCGCGCCCCACAGCAGCTGATCGCCCACGGTAAAGGCGGAAAGGTATTCCGGCCCCATGTTCAGCTTGCGCAGACGACCAACCGGCGTGGTCAGCGTGCCGGTGACTGCTGCTGGTGTCAGTTCACGCATGGTGATTTCGCGGTCGTTTGGCACCACTTTCACCCACTCGTTATGAGAAGCCAGCAGCTGTTCGATTTCGTTCAGCGGGATATCTTTCTTCAGCTTCAGGGTGAATGCCTGGCTGTGGCAACGCAGTGCACCGACGCGCACACACAGACCATCAACCGGGATCGGGCTGCTGGTACGCAGGATTTTGTTGGTTTCTGCCTGGCCTTTCCACTCTTCGCGCGTCTGGCCATTATCCAGTTGCTTGTCGATCCACGGGATCAGGCTGCCCGCCAGCGGTACGCCGAAGTTGTCGGTCGGCAAAGTGCCTGAACGGGTGAAATCGGTGACGCTGCGTTCAATTTCCAAAATCGCCGAGGCCGGATCTTGCAATGATTTGGCCACGTGGTTGTGCAGCATGCCCATTTGCGTCAGCAATTCACGCATATGGCGTGCGCCGCCGCCGGAGGCCGCCTGATAGGTGGCAACAGACGCCCACTCCACCAGATCGTTAGCAAACAGGCCGCCGAGTGACATCAGCATCAGGCTGACGGTGCAGTTACCGCCGACGAAGGTTTTGATACCGTTGTCAAGGCCCTGGCGAATCACATTATGGTTAACCGGATCGAGAATGATGATGGCGTCATCTTTCATGCGCAGCGTGGAGGCTGCATCAATCCAGTAACCCTGCCAGCCGCTTTCACGCAGCTTCGGATAGACTTCACTGGTGTAGTCACCGCCCTGGCAGGTGATAATAATATCCAACGCCTTCAGCGCCTCGATATCAAAAGCATCCTGCAGCGCACCAGTCGACTTGCCGCCGAATGTCGGTGCCGCCTGACCAAGCTGAGACGTGGAGAAGAAGACCGGATTGATCACATCAAAATCACGTTCTTCACTCATGCGTGACATCAGCACAGAGCCGACCATGCCACGCCAACCAATAAAGCCTACATTCTTCATTTTCTGTCCGTCCGGGGCGTTTTCACTGTGCCCTTCGTGGTGCGAGGAAAAGACCAAGCGGAATATCCAGTTGATCTGCGTAATAATCAGGTTTACCTGCGACCTCCAACTCTACAAAATGCAGGCTTTCTGGCAAGTGAATTAATTCGATTGCGCCAACTTTTTCAGCAGTACAACTAATACTCCCCTCAGTGAATCGAGGTACGGGCAGGCGGAAATTCGGCGTATCTCGACGGCTACGCGAGTCAGCGTTTCGGAAGCCTGTCGTCGCCAACGCACCTCAGTTTAAAAAATGACGGGAAAAAGGGATGGCTTTTACCTATGACTGAAATGATATCTGCGACCATATTGCTGCTGTTAATTATGGACCCGCTGGGCAACCTGCCGATTTTTATGTCGGTGCTCAAGCATCTCGAACCCAAGCGCCGACGTGCGGTGCTGATACGTGAAATGCTGATCGCACTGATCATCATGCTGCTGTTCCTGTTTACCGGCGAACGTATTCTGGCGTTCCTCAATCTGCGCACCGAAACCGTCTCGATCTCTGGTGGTATCATCCTGTTCCTCATCGCCATTCGCATGATTTTCCCCTCTGGCGAAACCAGCACCAGCGGATTACCGGCGGGTGAAGAGCCGTTTCTGGTGCCGCTGGCGATTCCGCTGGTCGCAGGTCCTTCGCTGTTAGCCACGCTGATGCTGCTGTCACATCAATATCCTAATCAGATGTCACATTTGGTTGGCGCATTGCTGATTGCCTGGGGCGTGACCGTGGTCATTCTGCTGATGTCAGGACTGTTTTTACGCCTGTTGGGTGACAAAGGCGTTAACGCGCTGGAGCGGTTAATGGGACTGATTTTGATTATGCTGGCAACACAGATGTTTCTGGATGGGATTCGCGCTTATCTGAAACTGTAGCGAATAGACAGCGGGCGACCTGTTGGTCGCCCGCTCGCATTATTATTTCTGTTTCTTCTCAATCGGTTTGCCCGACCAGTAACCCGCCAGCAGTGAACCTGACAGATTGTGCCACACCGAGAACAGCGCGCCCGGCAACGCGGCCAGCGGTGAGAAGTAAAGTTTGCCCAGTGTGGCTGCCAGACCGGAGTTCTGCATGCCCACTTCCAGCGCCAGCGTGCGGCAGGTAGATTCGTCAAAGCCAAACAGCTTGCCGCCCCAGTAACCGCCCAGCAGGCCGATGGCGTTATGCAGGATCACCGCCGCAATCACTACCAGGCCGACAGAACCGATAAAGCCCTGAGAACCCGCTACCACTGCGCTGATAATCAGCAGAATACAGACCATGGAAAATGCCGGCAGATACGGCTCAACACGGCGCACCACGCTGTTCATCGAGTGGTGGATGATCAGACCCAGACCAATCGGGATAACCACGATTTTAACGATGCTGAGCAGCATGCCGATCACATCGACCTGAATGTGAGTATCGACATAGAAGCGCGTCAGTAGCGGCGTCGCGAAAACACCCACCAGCGCAGACACTGAAGAGATGGTCACGGACAGGGCCACATCGCCCTTCGCCAGATAGATCATCACGTTGGACGCGGTGCCGCTGGCCACGCTGCCTACCAGAATCATCCCAGCCGAGAGATCCGGCGGCATATGGAACAGTTTTGCCAGGCCCCAGGCGGCGAGTGGCATCACCAGATAGTGCAAAAAGGTGCCGGCGATAACCGGTGCCGGACGCGTCAGTACACGTTTGAAATCATCAATATTCAGAGTGACGCCCATGCCGAACATGATCAGCATCAGCAGATAAGTCACCCACGGCCCAATGCCGAGGAACGTCGAGGGTGAGTAATACGCCGCGACCGAGAGCAGCACGGCCCAGAGCGGGAACAGGCGGGTTAATTTGGCGAGCATGGAGAGACTTCCTTAGATATTTTTTAATTTATTTCATATGCCACAGATGAAGTGCCGCGCGGGGAACGACCACAGCGACGGACGCGGGATCATAACATTTCATTATCGTGACGTAAGGCGGGAAGTCGCTGGCAGGATAAAATGCGGATCGTCTGCGGTCGATCCGCGGTTTGTAGAGAAATTACTCTGCTTTTTCCAGTAAAACGCGGTAGATCACACCACCGATTGCCGCACCAATAATCGGCATCAGCCAGAACATCCAGAGTTGTTGCAATGCCCAACCGCCCTGGAAGATCGCCACGCCGGTGCTACGTGCCGGGTTGACCGAGGTATTGGTCACCGGAATGCTCACCAGATGGATCAACGTCAGCGCCAGGCCAATGGCAATCGGTGCGAAACCGGCTGGTGCGCGTTTATCGGTGGCGCCCATGATCACCACCAGGAAGATCGCCGTCATCACCGTTTCACAGATCATCCCGGCATGCAGGCTAAATCCGCCCGGTGAATGCTCGCCATAGCCATTCGAGGCGAACCCGCTGGCGGCGGCATCAAATCCGGGTTTACCGCTGGCAATCAGGTACAACACGCCACCTGCTGCTACGGCGCCGACTAACTGCACGATGATGTAAGGGATGGCCTGAGCGGCCGGGAAACGCCCTCCCACCGTCAATCCTATGGTAACAGCCGGATTAAAGTGCCCACCAGAAATGTGCCCTACGGCGAACGCCATCATCAGTACGGTTAAGCCAAACGCCAGTGCCACGCCCGCAAAACCGATCCCCACTTGTGGGAACGTGGCGGCTAATACCGCACTGCCACAACCGCCTAAAACCAGAACAAACGTGCCTACCCCTTCAGCAACCAATCTTTGCATAGCCATTCCCTCAAAAATTTAATGTTTTCTGGTTGGGACTATCGTTTAGAGCGATTAAAACGCAACCGCTGATTAGCAGCGTAGTGGGATATGGAGACAATTCCAGTAGGAAAAATGAAGCAAATTGCGATGAATCATGGGGTTATCAAGCAATCACTGGCGCGAAAAGCGGGATGCCGTTTGGCTTAATCTATTGTTTAACGAAATTTATAAAATAAAAAAGCCGGACCAGGTCCGGCTTGATGGATTGCGCTAAAAATTTGCCTTAAGAACCAAAAAGATTCTTATGCAGCGCACGCACCACTTCTTCTGCGTCTGGCGTTGGTACCAGGAAGCACAGGTTATAGCTGCTGGCTCCATAACAGATCATGCGCAGGTTAAACGGCTCAAGGGCACCAAACACCTCTTTGCCGACGCCGCAGGCTTTCGACAGGTTATTGCCGATAATGGCCACCAGCGCCAGGTTCTCTTCCACTTCCACGCGGCACAGTGAAGAGAGCTCAGTCAGCAGTGCTTGCGTCAACAAGCTTTCACCGGTGGTCGAAGAACCGGTGGTATCCAGCGTCAGCGCCACGCTCACTTCTGAAGTGGTGACCAGATCGACGGAGATGTTATGGCGCGCCAGAATCGCAAACACTTCGGCCAGGAAGCCGTGCGCGTGCAGCATGTTCAGGCTATGCAGCGTCATTAGCGTCTGTTTACGACGCAGCGCCAGCGCACGGAACAGCGGCGGATTCTGGGTTTCATTGCACACACGCGTGCCACCCGCAGCCGGATCTTTGCTTGAACCCACGAACACCGGAATGTCACTGCGTACCGCAGGCAGTAAGGTCGCCGGATGCAACACTTTCGCGCCGAAAATCGCCATTTCAGCCGCTTCCTCGAAGGTGATCTCTTCGATGCGTTTCGCGGTGGGCACTACGCGTGGGTCGGTGGTGTAGATACCGGCCACGTCGGTCCAGATGTCCACACGCGACGCCTGCAGGGCTTCGCCCAACAGTGCTGCGGTATAGTCGCTGCCGCCACGTCCCAGCGTGGTGGTGCGCCCTTTGCCTTCGCTCCCAATAAAGCCCTGAGTAATGACCAGCGCTTCTGCAACACGCGGAGCCAGTTGCGCGGTGGACAGCTCCTTCAGCGTGGCAACATCAGGCTCAGCACGACCGAAACGGTCGCTGGTGCGCATCACTTTACGCACGTCAAACCATTCGGCATTGACTTGACGCTCACGCAGGACCTCCACAAACAGCAGGGTCGACATCAGCTCACCGTGGCTCACCAGCTCATCGGTCAGCGCATGTGATGTCGCCAGCGCAGTGGCTTCCGCCAGCATCAGGATATTTTCCAGCATGCGATCAATCTCCTGGCGAATCACTTCAGGGGATTGCAGGCGATCAATGATGGCGTATTGAATATTGCGAATTTCGTCCAGCAGGTGCGCGCGCTGCTCCAGTTCCCGGCCTTCAGCCAGAGAAACCAGCAGATTAGTCACGCCAGCAGACGCAGAGAGCACCACTAAACGGGTATTGGCATCGGAGAGCACAACATCCGCGCTGCGGTTCATGGCATCAAAATCGGCAACGCTGGTGCCGCCAAATTTCGCCACGATCAGATTTTGAGACATGTAACGAACCTCGTGTCAGATTAGCTTTCTCCCGTTGTTAAACGGAAGCGGTGATTTCAGCCTTGGCACAAGAGAAGAGCAGAATTGGACAGACAAGATCAGGAGATGAGTCACCAAAAGCACTTCACCTTGCGAAACGTCCGACTGCGGACGCTTCTGGTGACAACCCAGAGGATTCAGCCCCTGCAGCCGACAGGACAACACTCCGCGTGTTGTTCCATCTCGGCGTCGCACCCCATGATGTGTTGTCGTTGGATACGGATCCTCAAACACACTGCCTGGGCGACGCGCCTCTTCTGGCTTGCACCCAAAGGTGCAAGTCGCGGGCACAAAATACTGATTAATTCTTCCGCTGTCCAGCCTTGCAACACGTTGAAAATTCTTTTTTAGAATTACGCCAGCGCATCGCAGAACAAACGCTGGCGCTCGCACCCGCCTAAAGTAGTCAACGGCGCGCAAAAACGCGGCTTTTTGCTGATGCGGCACAGGGAATTTTTTTGCCAGAACATCGACAATCGCCGCCGGATTAACCTGAAACCTTGCGGCCACGGTCACAAATTTTTTCCCTTCGTTTGCAACTGTGGTCATACTGAAACCCGTTCGCGGTAGCGTATCAGCCACAAGAAATGCTTAGCACGCTGGGCCAGCAGGACGCGCCCGGCTGGAATGACGGTTCTTATTTCAACAAGAGTGTTGCCATGAAAAATATCAATCCGAAACAAACCGCAGCCTGGAAAGCGCTGCAGCAGCATTTTGACCAGATGAAATCGGTGCAGATCGCCGACCTGTTTAAAGATGATGCCGATCGTTTTGCGAAATTCTCTGCCACTTTCGACGATCAGATGCTGGTGGATTTCTCAAAAAACCGCATCACCCAGGAAACCCTCGATAAGTTACAGGCGCTGGCAAAAGAGACCGATCTGGCGGGCGCCATCAAATCCATGTTCTCTGGTGAGAAGATCAACCGCACCGAAGAGCGTGCTGTGCTGCACGTTGCTTTGCGTAATCGCAGCAACACGCCAATCATTGTTGATGGCAAAGATGTGATGCCAGAAGTGAACGCGGTGCTGGCGAAGATGAAAGGCTTCTCTGAGCGCATCATCAGCGGCGAGTGGAAAGGTTATACCGGCAAAGCGATCACCGACGTGGTGAACATCGGTATCGGCGGTTCGGATCTCGGTCCATTCATGGTGACTGAGGCGCTGCGCCCGTATAAAAATCACCTGAACATGCACTTTGTTTCTAACGTGGATGGCACGCACATTGCCGAAACGCTGAAAGATCTCAGCCCGGAAACCACCCTGTTCCTCGTGGCGTCTAAAACCTTCACCACGCAGGAGACCATGACCAACGCCCACAGCGCGCGCGACTGGTTCCTGAAAACCGCGGGCGATCAGCAGCATGTCGCCAAACACTTTGCTGCGCTGTCGACCAACGGTAAAGCGGTAGGCGAGTTCGGTATCGATACCGACAACATGTTTGAGTTCTGGGACTGGGTCGGCGGTCGTTATTCACTGTGGTCAGCGATTGGCTTGTCGATCATCCTGTCAGTGGGCTTCGAGAACTTCGAACAGCTGCTGAGCGGCGCGCATGCGATGGACAACCACTTTGCCAACACACCAGCCGAGCAGAACCTGCCAGTGCTGCTGGCACTGATTGGTATCTGGTACAACAACTTCTTTGGTGCCGAAACCGAAGCCATCCTGCCTTACGACCAGTACATGCACCGCTTCGCGGCGTACTTCCAGCAGGGCAACATGGAGTCCAACGGTAAGTACGTGGATCGCGAAGGCAACCCGGTGGATTACCAGACCGGCCCAATTATTTGGGGCGAGCCAGGCACCAACGGCCAGCATGCGTTTTATCAGCTGATTCATCAGGGCACCAAACTGATCCCTTGCGACTTTATCGCCCCGGCGCAGACCCACAACGCACTGACCGATCACCATCCGAAACTGCTGTCGAACTTCTTCGCGCAGACCGAAGCACTGGCGTTTGGTAAATCTCGTGATGTGGTCGAGAAAGAGTTTACCGATGCCGGTAAATCTGTTGAGTCTGTTGCTCACATCGTGCCGTTCAAGGTGTTCGAAGGTAACCGCCCAACCAACTCCATCCTGCTGCGTGAGATCACCCCGTTCAGCCTGGGTGCACTGATTGCGCTGTACGAACACAAGATCTTCACTCAGGGCGCGATTCTTAACATCTTCACCTTTGACCAATGGGGTGTTGAATTGGGCAAACAGCTGGCAAACCGTATTCTGCCAGAGCTGGAAAATGCAGCGCAGATTAACAGCCATGACAGTTCCACTAATGGCTTAATTAACCGCTACAAATCCTGGCGTTAATTTTCCTGCCGATACGAATAAGGCGGCTTCATTGCCGCCTTATTTTTGTCAAACATGCGGTTATCCTCCTAAATTTGATACTGAGTGGCCCCATTGCGGTTAGATAATTCTTAAAATGGTCTAAGGAAAATCGGAAGTTGCCGTTCAACAACGACAGTTCATTGATCAAAAAATGGAGCTAAATAAGCCTCTGATAATATGTATCTGATTGATTAAACAGTTATTAAAATTAAACCCTGATCAGGAAATTCTGATTATTCCTATTCCGTACCATTTTTTAATGCAAAAGTGAAAAATCCTGCCGCATCAATCTCAGCCACGCAAATATTCCACCCTCGTAAAAATCTTCATTAAAAAAAAGCAGCTATCGCCATTTCGCCGTATTTATCACCAGAATAACCCCTGATTATCACCCTCTTTTACTGGCAATGAACTCTGGTAATTTGTTGCCCTATACTGAACGCGCCCGAAATTAGGGTACATCCTTCATTCATTTGTTTCTAAAAATGCAGGAAACGTTGTTATGAAAAAACTGATGGTTGCCGGTGCAGCCTTACTTTACGTCGCCGTTTCTTCCGCTGCGATTGCCGCACCGGAAGAAGCTGGTGCTGCAGCAGGTGCGCAGGCGGGAGCAATCTCGACCGGTGCCACTACTGCTGTCGGTATCGGCGCACTGGGCGCGTTAGTCGGTCTCGGCATCGCTGCTGCTGGCGGTGGCGACGGCGCAAATACCGGCACAACAACGACCACCACAACGAGCACCACGCGTTGATGTAGCACCTTTAAACATAACCACACAGCCGTGTGGTTATTTTTTGCCTGGTTTTATTTTTGACAGGGATTTACACAGTGCACCGACTCTCCTTGCTGCTTTTCTGCCTGCTGCTGCAGGCCTGCACACAAACGCAAAAAGGCCTGGAACAAACCGTGATGCTGGCCGTGAACGGTCCGGATGATGTCACCGTCACCGATGAGCAGGTCGCCAGTCTCCCTTACGCCAGCCTGTATGCGCGAATCAATGAAGGGCCACGCATTTTTGTGGTGCTCGGTTACGACGAAAACGGCCAACAGAAATGGATCACTCAGGATAAGGCGATGCTGGTGATGCAGCATGGCAGGCTGGTCAAAACGCTGGGGCTGACCAGCAATCTTGATGAGGTCAGCAATCTGGCGCAGGATCCGCTCGCCGATGCGCAGCATCTGCAAAACAATGCCAGCTGGACCCGCGTGGTGCAGTGGCGCGAGAAAGAGAAAGTGCGCGCTGCCACCGCCATTTCCACCTTTCAGCGCGGCGATGACACCGTGCTGAACATCGCTGGTGAGCGCGTGCCCTGCCGTGTCTGGATCGAGACCGTGCGAATGGATGATGTCGGCGCAGAATGGCAAAACACCTTCTGGATCGATAACCGTGATGGCAGCGTTTTGCAGGCAAATCAAATGCTCGCCGCAGATGCCTTCCCTGTTGAAACCACTATTCTGAAGCCGGCGAAATCATGAAAATAATCTCCCCTCTGTTAACGGCCATCGCGCTGCTGACGGCCGGTTATGCGCTGGCAGATAGTCAGGTCACGGTGCATGACCTGCACAGCCAAAACAGCCTGCAGATCGATCATGCACAGAATCTGGCGCAGCTGGTCACCAACCCGGCAATACACACCTGGTGGCCCGGTACGGTGATTGCTGAACGTGGCGCAACGGCGGTGGCACAGCAACAACAGAAACAGCTGCTGGCTGATTTACGCACCTGGCAGGCTGACAGCGGCGATACGCTGGCAGCGACCATTGGCGCGGTGATCCACCAGCTCAGCGCGATACAGGTCACCGGACGCCAGTTCACTGCGCTCGATCCTGATTGGGTGCGCCTGCGTCCAGAAGCCAATCGCACACTACAGGGCAGCTACGACCTCTACACGCTGTCGCAACCGAATCAGGTGCTGATTCTCGGCGCGCTGGAACATCCCGGTAAAGCAAGCTGGCAACCCGGTCGTACCGTGCGTGATTACCTTGATACGCACGATCGCCTGTCAGGAGCCGAGCGCAGTTTCGCCACGGTGATCTCGCCTTCCGGTCAGATGCAGCAGGTGCCGGTCGCCTACTGGAATCAACGTCACGTGGAAGTGGCACCCGGCAGCATCATCTGGCTGGGCTTTACCTCGTGGAGCCTGCCCTGGGGCAAAGCTGATTTGAATGCGCGCATGCTTTCTGTTCTGACACACCGGATTCCAGACTGATGAAAAAACAATTACTTCTCAGCCTGTTGGCTGCTTCTGTCTCTGCGGCATGCCAGGTGCACGCGGAAACCTGGCCGGAACCCATCGGGCCATCACAATCGGATTTCGGCGGCGTGGGTTTGATGCAGACCCCCACGGCGCGTATGGCGAAAGAGGGCGAATTCAGCCTGAACTTCCGCGATAACGATCAATATCGCTACTACTCTGCTTCGCTGCAGCTGTTCCCATGGCTGGAAACCACCGTGCGTTACACTGACGTGCGCACGCGTCGCTATAGCGCAGTTGAAGGCTTCAGTGGCGACCAAAGTTATAAAGATAAAGCCTTCGATGTGAAGCTGCGTTTGTGGCAGGAGAGCTACTGGCTGCCTGAAGTGGCAGTCGGATCGCGTGATTTGGGCGGTACCGGCCTGTTTGACAGTGAATATCTGGTGGCAACCAAAGCCTGGGGGCCGTTTGATTTCACCATGGGCATCGGCTGGGGCTATCTCGGTAACAGCGGCAGCATCAAAAACCCGTTCTGCTCCTACAGCGACAGCTTCTGTAGCCGCACCGGCGGTGGCTCAGCGGGTTCTATCAATGGTTCCCAGATGTTCCACGGCCCGGCAGCCTTGTTTGGCGGCGTGGAGTATCAAACCCCCTGGCAGCCGCTACGCCTGAAGCTGGAATATGAAGGCAATGATTATCAGGATGACTTTGCCGGACGTCTGGAACAGCGCAGCAAGGTCAACGTTGGAGCGATTTATCGCCTGACCGATTGGGCCGATATCAACGCCAGCTATGAGCGTGGCAACACCTTTATGTTTGGCGTGACCGTGCGCACTAACTTCAACGATCTGCGCCAGTCGCACATTGATAGTGCCAAACCGGCTTACAATCCGCAGCCGCAGGGCGATCTGTTGCAACCGACGGTGGTAGCCAACCAGCTGACCGATCTGAAGTACAACGCCGGATTAAGCGGTCCGCGCATCCAGACCAAAGGCAGTACGCTGTATGTCTCTGGCGAACAGACGAAATATCGCGATACGCGCGAAGGCGTCGATCGTGCCAATCGCATCATCATGAACAACCTGCCGGCCGGCATTGATACCATAGATGTCACCGAGTCGCGCCTCAATATGCCGCAGGTGACCACCCGCACCGACGTTGCCAGCCTGCATAACGAACTCAGCGGTTACCCGCTGGGTCATGAGCAGCCGCTGCAGCAGACGCGTGAGAATCCGGTCGATCCAGGCGAGACTGAACAAGGCTTCTTTATCCGCAAAGATCGCCTTCACTACAATCTGGCACCGGTGCTCAATCAGTCGGTTGGTGGGCCTGAAAGCTTCTACATGTACCAACTGGGCGTGATGGGCAGCGTTGATTACGCACTGACCGATCACCTGCTGGTTAGCGGCAGCCTGTTTGGTAACCTCGCCAATAACTACGACAAATTTAACTACAATGGCGCGCCGGCTGACTCCACCCTGCCGCGCGTGCGAACCCATATTCGCGACTACGTCGAGAACAATGTTTACGTTAATGACCTGCAAGCCAACTACATGGGGTATCTCGGCAATGGCTTCTATGGCCAGGTGTACGGCGGTTATCTCGAAACCATGTACGGCGGCGTGGGTGGTGAAGTGTTGTATCGTCCGATAGACAGCAACTGGGCTTTTGGTGTTGATGCCAACTACGTGAAACAACGTGACTGGGACAACATGATGCAGTTCACCGACTACAAAGCCCCAACCGGACACTTCACCGCGTACTGGCGCCCATGGTTCATGCAGGACGTGCTGGTGAAAGCCAGCGTCGGTGAATATCTGGCGAAAGATAAAGGTGTGACGGTTGATGTGTCGAAGCGCTTCGACAGCGGTGTGATGGTCGGCTTCTACGCCACCAAAACCAACGTGTCCGCCGAGGCCTATGGCGAAGGCGACTTCACCAAAGGCTTCTATATCTCGATTCCAATGGATCTGTTTACCGTGACGCCAACTCGTGGCCGTGCGCAGGTGAATTGGGTGCCGCTAACGCGTGATGGCGGACAGATGCTGGGGCGTAAATATCAGCTGTATGACATGACCTCAGATCGTGATGCGCGGTTTAATTAACGACAAGTGTGGAAGGTTGAAACGGCGTTGACCTCCAGGTGCTTACCTGGAGGTCTCGGGGCCTTGCCTGGTTGGGCCCCGACTGCATGCTCTGCGTGTCCTTTTACGCCATCAGCCCATCAATCCGCGTCATAACCCAGATTCGGTGCCAGCCAGCGCTCAACCTCGCTGACACTCATCCCTTTACGCGCCGCATAATCTTCCACCTGATCGCGCTGTATCTGCGCCACAGCGAAATATTTGCTGTCCGGATGGCTGAAATACCAGCCGGATACTGCCGCGCCCGGCCACATAGCAAAGGACTCCGTGAGCTTCATGCCAGTGTGCGTCTCCACATCCAGCAACTGCCAGATTTGCGCTTTCTCCGTGTGTTCCGGACAGGCCGGATAGCCCGGAGCAGGACGAATGCCCTGATAATTTTCGCGAATCAACTCTTCGTTACTCAGGTTCTCATGGGCAGCAAAGCCCCAAATCACCTTACGTACCCGCTCATGCAGATATTCGGCAAAAGCTTCTGCCAGCCGGTCTGCCAGCGCCTTGACCATGATCTTGTTGTAATCATCGTGCTGCTGCTCATACGCTTCGGCCAGCGCATCCTCTTCCAGCCCACCGGTCACCGCAAAAGCGCCGAGATAATCGGCTTTACCGCTGGATTTCGGTGCGACAAAGTCAGCTAAGCAGTAGTTGGCGAAGTCAGTCTTCTCGGTCTGCTGACGTAAGTGATGGCTCACACCTATCACCTGATCGCGGTTTTCATCACGGTAGACTTCGATATCGTCTCCGACGCGGTTTGCCGGGAAAATCCCTACTACGCCACGCGGATTGAGGGTGCCGGTTTCACTGAGCCTGTCCAACATAGCGTTGGCATCGGCAAACAGGCGTTTTGCCTCTTCACCCACCACTTCATCTTCGAGAATGCGCGGGTATTTCCCCGCCAGCGACCAGGTCATAAAGAACGGCGTCCAGTCGATGTAGTTACGCAGCGTGTCGATACTGGCTTCCACCGCGCTGACCCCAAGGCGATGCGCGACCGGCGGCGTGTAGCTTTCCCAGTCGATGGCATAATCGTTGTCGCGTGCGGTTTGCAGGCTGACCGGCGGCGTACGTGGCTTTTTACGTGCGTGCTGAATGCGCACCGTGTCGTACTCTTTGCGCGTGCGTGCCACAAACTCCTCTTTGAGGCTTTCGGAGAGCAGTGAAGAGACAACACCCACGGTACGCGAGGCGTTTTGCACATACACCGTTGGACCACTGTAGTTCTGCTCGATCTTCACCGCTGTATGCGCTTTCGACGTGGTCGCACCGCCAATCAGTAACGGAATGGTGAAGCCCTGGCGCTCCATCTCTTTCGCCACGTTGACCATTTCATCCAGTGATGGCGTAATCAGCCCAGAAAGCCCAATGATATCGGCATTTTCAGCCATGGCGGTTTTCAGGATTTTGTCACTTGGCACCATCACGCCAAGATCGATAATTTCGTAGTTATTACACTGCAAAACCACGCCGACGATGTTTTTGCCGATGTCATGCACATCGCCCTTCACCGTCGCGAGCACGATTTTACCGTTGCTGCGCCCGGCTTCTTTGCTGGCTTCAATATAAGGTTCGAGATAGGCCACCGCTTGCTTCATCACGCGCGCCGATTTCACCACCTGCGGCAGGAACATTTTGCCCTCGCCGAACAAATCGCCGACCACGTTCATGCCGGACATCAGCGGCCCTTCAATCACCTCAATGGGCCGTGCGGCAGCCTGACGCGCCTCCTCGGTGTCCAGCTCGATAAATTCAGTGATGCCTTTTACCAGCGAGTATTCCAGACGCTTGACCACGTCCCAGCTACGCCATTCGGCCTGCTGCTTCTCCTGCTCACCGTCGCTCTTGCTAACGCGATATTTCTCCGCCAGCTCCAGCAAACGCTCAGTGCCATCGTCGCGGCGGTTCAGCACTACATCTTCCACCGCATCGCGCAGTTCTGCGGGCAAATCATCATAAATCGCCAGCTGCCCGGCGTTGACGATGCCCATATCCATCCCGTTGCGAATCGCGTAATAGAGGAACACCGCATGAATCGCCTCACGCACCGGATCGTTACCGCGGAAAGAGAACGACACGTTAGAGACGCCGCCGGAGATCATCGCATGCGGCAGTTCGCGTTTGATGTCTTCACAGGCACCAATAAAGTCCATCGCATAGTTATTATGCTCTTCAATACCGGTGGCAACTGCGAAGATATTTGGGTCGAAAATGATGTCTTCTGGCGGGAAACCGACCTCTTCCGTCAGGATCTTGTAGGCGCGACGACAGATTTCGATTTTGCGTGCGCGGGTATCCGCCTGGCCGACTTCGTCAAACGCCATCACCACCATGGCGGCACCGTAGCGTCGCACTTTACGCGCGTGTTCGATAAACGGCTCAACGCCCTCTTTCATCGAAATGGAGTTAACGATGCCTTTGCCCTGAATGCACTGCAGCCCTTTCTCGATCACCTCCCACTTGGAGGAGTCGATCATAATCGGTACGCGTGCGATATCGGGTTCACCGGCAATCAGGTTAAGGAAGCGCACCATCGCAGCTTCCGCATCCAGCATGCCTTCGTCCATGTTGATATCGATAATTTGCGCGCCGCTTTCGACCTGCTGACGCGCCACATCCAGCGCTTCGTTATATTTCTCTTCTTTAATCAGACGCTTAAATTTGGCCGAACCGGTGACGTTGGTGCGTTCGCCGACGTTCACAAACAGTGAATCAGCGTGAATATTCAGGGGTTCCAGACCGGACAGACGGCAGGCAACAGGGATCTCAGGCAGCTGACGGGGGGCAACGCCTTCTACCGCCGCCGCCATCGCCGCGATATGCTCCGGCGTGGTACCGCAGCAGCCGCCGATGATATTTAGAAAACCAACTCGCGCCCATTCGCCGATCTGTTCAGCCATGGTTGCCGCATCTAAATCATATTCACCAAACGCATTCGGCAATCCGGCGTTAGGGTGGGCAGTGACATAGCCTTCCGCAATACGGGATAGCTCCTGCACATACTGACGCAACTCGTCCGGGCCCAGCGCACAGTTGAGGCCGAACGACAGCGGCTCGGCGTGGCGCAGTGAGTTGTAGAAACCTTCGGTGGTCTGCCCGGAGAGCGTGCGGCCCGACGCATCGGTGATGGTGCCAGAGATCATCACCGGCAGCTTCACACCCATCGCTTCCATCTCGACCTGCACAGCGTAAATCGCCGCCTTGGCATTCAGGGTATCGAACACTGTCTCAATCATGATCAGGTCGGAGCCACCCGCAATCAGGGCATGCGTTGATTCGCGGTAGGCTTCCACCAGCTGATTGAAGGTGACGTTTCGGAAGGCAGGATCGTTCACATCGGGCGAAATGGAGCAGGTGCGGTTGGTGGGGCCGAGCACGCCCGCAACATAGCGCGGTCGGTCCGGTGTTTTTACCGTCCATGCATCCGCACTGGCACGCGCCAGTTTTGCCGCTTCAAAGTTAATCTCCGCTGACAAAGCTTCCATCGCGTAATCTGCCATCGCAATGGTGGTGGAGTTGAAGGTGTTGGTTTCCAGAATATCTGCGCCAGCGGCGAGATAAGCATCATGAATTTCGCGAATAACGTCCGGTTTGGTGAGCACTAACAGATCGTTATTGCCTTTTAAATCAGAGGGCCAGTCGGCAAAACGGCTGCCCCGGAAATCTGCTTCACTCAGTTTATAACTCTGGATCATGGTGCCCATGCCACCATCCAAAATCATAATGCGCTGTGCCAGCTGCTGATGCAGCATTTCGGTTTTGTTGCTCACTCTCGCCCCGTCCACGTCATTGCATTGGCTAATATGCCAGCCAGACATACTGGCATAACTTTCCGGTGAGCAAAAGTCACGACAGATGAGACATTTTCAGCCTGACAGATGAGACATTTTCAGCCTGAAAGCATCACAGATCCGACCAGTAAAGCAGCGTTTGCATTCATACGCTCAAAAACGAAAATGGTTTCCAGCATTGATGCGATTGTGGAGACGTTATGGCAACCCCAGTACCGGCGAAACGTGGAAAAAAACCGCGTGCCGCAACAGCCACCAGCGCCCCGGCAGGTGGGCAAGTTCAATCCCTGACGCGCGGTTTGCGTTTACTCGAACTGATCGCCGAATCTCACGGCAGCGTCGCGCTGACCGAGCTGGCTCAACAGGCCGGTTTACCGAACTCCACCACGCATCGCTTGCTAACCACCATGCAGCAGCAGGGATTTGTGCATCAGGTGGGCGATCTGGGCTTCTGGACGATTGGATCGCACGCGTTTGTGGTCGGCAGTAGCTTCCTGCAGAGCCGCAATCTGCTGGCGATTGTGCATCCCATCCTGCGTAAACTGATGGAAGATGCCGGAGAGACGGTGAATCTGGCGGTGCTGGATCTCAGCGACTATCAGGCAGTGATTATCGACCAGGTGCAGTGTACGCAGCTGATGCGTATGTCGGCACCGATTGGCGGTAAGCTGCCGATGCACGCGTCTGGCGCTGGCAAAGCATTTCTCGCACATCTCAGCGATGAGCAGGTGACCGCGCTGTTGCATCAGAAAGGATTGCACCACTACACGCCGAAAACGTTGATGTCTCCGCACAGCCTCAAAGAGAATCTGGCGCTGATCCGTAAGATGGGCTTTTCACACGATGATGAAGAGCACGCGCTGGGCCTGCGCTGCGTAGCGGCCCCGATTTATGACGAGCACGGCGAGCCATTTGCCGCCATCTCGATTTCCGGCCCAATCGCGCGCATGACCGACGACCGCGTGACCGAACTGGGCGCGTTGGTGATCCGCGCTGCCAGGCAGGTCACGCAAACCTATTCTGGCCGCTAAGCGGCCACTGATGCATAGCGCGCGCTGAAACGTTGTCCGGCGCGCCAGGCGATCACTTCTTCGATGTGCCCTTGACGAATGCGCGCTTGCAGCGCGCGCCACCAGCCCGGATCAAACAATTGCGGATGCAACGCCTGCAATAACTTTCCGGTGCCAGGCTCGCTGCACAGCGCATAGCGGAAGGTTTCCGGGAACACATCATCCGGTCCCACGCTGTACCACGGCTCGGCCTGCAGTTCATCCTCTTCGTAACGCGCTGGCGGCACATCGCGGAACTGCAATTCGGTCATGGGGCGAATTTCATCGTAGTCGTAAAACACCACGCGGCCGTGGCGCGTCATGCCGAAGTTTTTGAACAGCATGTCGCCGGGGAAAATGTTCGCTGCCGCCAGCTGGCGAATCGCGTCACCATATTCACCCACCGCGTGCTGACGCTGTTCCGGCGTGGCCTGCGCCAGCCACAAATTGAGTGGCTCCATGCGACGCTCCAGCCACAGATGTCGAATAATCAGCACGTCGTCACGCAGTTCCATCTTCTCCGGAATGTCGCGTTGAAATTCCTCCATCAGCTCTGCCGGGATACGTGCGCGCGGTATCGCGAAGTACTCAAATTCCTGGGTATCCGCCATGCGTCCCACGCGGTCGTGTTCTTTGACCATGCGATAGCATTCCCGCACCTGCGCATCGGTGACCTCTTTCTGCGGCGCGAAGCGATCTTTAATCACCTTAAATACGCGATCAAATCCTGGCAGCGTAAACACCAGCATCACCATGCCGCGGATGCCGGGCGCGATGGTGAAATCTTCGTCGCTGTGTGCCAGATAATCCAGGTATTCGCGGTAGCATTCGGTTTTGCCGTGTTTCTGGCAACCGATGGCCATGTAGCGTTCGGCAAGGGTTTTTCCCGGCAGAATCGGTTGCAGCCAGGCAACCAACGCCGCAGGAACAGGTGCATATACCATAAAGTAGGCGCGGGCGAAGCCAAACACGATGCTGGCGTCGTCGCTGTCGGTTAAGCAGGTGTCGATCCACAAGCGTCCCGCCTCATCACGCTGAATAGGCAGTAAGCAAGGCACCATGCCATCACTCAGCTGTAATCGCGCCACGATCCATGCGGTTTTACTTCGGTAGAACAATTCACCGGCGACATCCAGCGTGGCAGCTGCCAGTTGAGTGGAGCTGAACTGCTCATGCAGATGGCGGACAATCCAGCCAATATCACGCGTGAGATCCTGCCAGGGTAAGCGCAAAGGAATATCATTGAGCACCTGACGTAGTACCTCATGCCAGTTGTGCTGCGGGCGATACAAGCGTGACAGCGGACGCTGGGCCAGCGGCGTCGGGGCATAAGGCTGCGACGGGAAGATAAACAGGCGTTCGGGATCCAGATGACTATGGCCTTGCAGACGGCAATAGACGGAATTAAAAAAGCTTTCGGCGATTTCATGGCGCGGATAGCCGGGGAGCAGCGTCTCATAATGGCTTTTCACCCGCAGCCAGAACGCCTCATCCCAGTTCGACACGTCATTGAGGATGCGCAGTTGGTTGGCCACGAGTCCGACATGGTGATCATAAAGATGGATACGCGCTTTCATCGCCTGCTGCACGGCATGCCAGTCGGCCTGCTCGAAGCGCTGCTGGGCGCCTGCAGTGATATCCAAAAAGCGGCCATACTGCGCATCGAAACCTTGCAGAATGGTGTGGGCGATCAGAGATTCTCTTGGTGTCATCGGCAACGCTCCGGCAAAGGGCGCCCGTCCGTGGGCCAGGCGTGATGAAAGTCCGGGATGCGGTTTTTGGTCGTCATCAATGGCGACCCTACGAATGTATCGTGCGATTTTCGTAGGGTACGCATGCAGACTGATCAGAACTGCGCGGCCTCAGTAGAACCGGTCAGTGCAGTGACGGAAGACTGGCCGCCCTGAATCACGTTGGTGATACGGTCAAAATAGCCGGTGCCCACTTCCTGCTGATGTGAGGAGAAGGTGTAACCTTTTTCGCGCGCGGCGAATTCAGGCTGCTGCACTTTCTCAACGTAATGGCGCATACCTTCACCCTGCGCATATGCGTGCGCCAGATCGAACATGTTGAACCACATACTGTGGATACCCGCCAGCGTGATGAACTGGAAGCGGTAGCCCATGTCGCTCAATGCCTGCTGGAAACGGGCGATGGTGCGATCGTCGAGGTTCTTCTTCCAGTTAAACGATGGCGAACAGTTGTAGGCCAGCAATTTGCCCGGATATTGTGCGTGGATCGCATCGGCGAAACGCTGCGCCAGTTCGAGATCCGGCGTCGAGGTTTCGCACCAGAGTACATCTGCGTACGGCGCATAAGACAAACCTCGGCTGATCGCCTGCTCAATACCGGCACGAGTGCGGAAGAACCCTTCCGCAGTGCGTTGCCCGGTGATAAACGGCGCATCGCGCTCGTCACAGTCGGAGGTAATCAAATCAGCAGCATCCGCATCGGTGCGCGCCAGCAATATGGTGGGCACCCCCATGACATCGGCTGCCAGTCGCGCGGCCACCAGTTTTTGAATCGCTTCCTGGGTTGGCACCAACACTTTGCCGCCCATATGGCCACACTTCTTCACCGAGGCCAGCTGATCTTCAAAGTGCACCGCGCCGGCGCCTGCTTGTATCATCGATTTCATCAGCTCGAAGGCGTTGAGCACGCCACCAAAGCCTGCTTCCGCATCCGCCACAATCGGCAGGAAGTAGTCGATAAAGCCCTCATCCTCTGGTGACACACCATTCGCCCACTGAATCTGATCGGCGCGTTGGAAGCTCTGATTGATACGCTCGACCACATTGGGCACCGAGTTCGCCGGATAGAGCGATTGATCGGGATACATCTGCCCGGCCATATTCGCATCCGCTGCTACCTGCCAGCCGGAGAGATAGATCGCCTCGATTCCCGCTTTGGCCTGCTGTATCGCCTGCCCGCCGGTTAAGGCACCAAGGCTGTTGATATAGCCCTTGGTGGATTCACCGTTGAGCAGCGACCACAGTTTATTGGCCCCCCGCTCTGCCAGCGTACAGGCCGGATTCACCGAACCGCGCAGGTTGATAACATCTTCTGCGCTGTAGGGGCGGGTAATGCCCTGCCAGCGTGCGTCGTTCCAGCTCGATTCCAGTTGTTTGATCTGTTGGTTACGATTCATAGCGTTATCTCCAGGTTCATGGCAGCAGGCGGTAGCCCGGCAGAGTGAGAAAAGAAACCAGCTCGTTATCCGTGGTGATTTGCGCCATCAGTGCGGCGGCATCGGCGTAGCGCCCGCTACGGCAGCGCTCTTCACCCAGCGTGTGTTGCAGCGCTTGCATCTCCTCATCCAGCAGACGTTCAAACAGCTCGGTGGTCACCAGTTGGCCATCGCTGAGGATTTGTTTGTGGTGAATCCACTGCCAGATGGAGGTACGAGCAATTTCTGCCGTGGCGGCATCCTCCATCAATCCATCGATAGGCACGCAGCCGTTACCCCCGATCCACGCCTCAAGGTATTGCAGCGCCACACGAATGTTGGCGCGCATACCCGCTTCAGTACGCAGCCCCCGGCATGGGCGCAACAAGCGTTCGGCGGTGATGGGCGCATCCTGATCGCGACGGACATGCAGCTGATTCGGTTGCTCACCCAGCTGGCGATCAAATTCTGCCATCGCGATATCGGCCAGGCCCGGGTGTGCGACCCAGGTGCCGTCATGACCGTTACCGGCTTCACGCGCTTTGTCTTCCTGTACTTTCTGCATCACCCACGCATTACGTTCGGCGTCTTTACTGGGGATTAGCGCGGACATGCCACCCATCGCTAAGGCGCCGCGGCGGTGGCAGGTTTTGATCAGCAGCCGTGAATAGGCATCGAGGAAAGGCTGATCCATGCTGATTTGCTGACGATCCGGCAGAATGCGATCGCCGTGCTGCGCCAGGGTTTTGATGTAACTGAAGATGTAATCCCAGCGGCCGCAGTTCAGGCCGACCACGTGATCGCGCAGTTCCCACAGGATCTCGTCCATCTGGAAGACTGCCGGCAGCGTTTCGATCAACACCGTGGCTTTGATGGTGCCGCGCGGCAGATCAAAACGATCTTCGCTAAAGCGGAAGATCTCACGCCACCACGCCACTTCAGATGCATGCTCGGTTTTTGGCAGATAAAACCAGGGGCCATGACCCTTCTCCAGCAGCGCATCAACGTTGTGGAACAGATAGAGCGCAAAATCAAACAGTCCGCCAGGAATGGCACGATCGCGCCACTCAACATGCTTTTCATTCAGATGCAGTCCACGTACACGGCACATCAGCAGAGCAGGATCGGATTTCAACTGGTAGATCTTCCCCGCTTCACTGGTGAAGCTCAGCGTGCCCTTAACCGCATCGCGCAGTGTCAGCTGGCCATCCATCAATTTCTGCCAGGTCGGTGCCAGTGAATCCTCAAAATCGGCCATGAAGACATTGACGTTAGCATTCAGCGCGTTGATCACCATTTTGCGATCCGGCGGACCGGTGATCTCAACGCGACGATCGCGCAGCAGTTGGGGAATTGGACGTACCTGCCAGTCACGACTACGAATGGAAGCTGTTTCCGAATCAAATTCCGGTAAGGCCCCCTGATCGTAACGTTGCTGGCGCTGCTGACGTGCCTTTAACAGGCGCTCACGTTCCGGTGCAAAACGTGCAACCAGTGTATGCAGGAAGTCGATGGCTTCCGGTGTGAGCAGCTGCTTTTCCGCTTGGGTAAAGGGCTGAGTGAAAGTCAGCGTATTGTGGATAACCGAATCTGTCATGCGGGCTGCTCCTGTTTTGATCCGTCCCCCACTTACGGGGATCCGGGTGTAGGGTGATTTTTAACCGGCAAGATCAGAGCATAATGATTTTTATTTTTTTTTCAAAAACTATTTCCATTTTTGTTTCGTAAATGATTTATCTTTTTGATTTAAATGTAATTTAAACTCTCGAATTAAAGGCAATGGATTCCACCACTTTGCGCAAGGCAAAAAAAATGCCGCGACAGCACGAGGCTGTCACGGCACATTTAACGAGAAAAGCGAGCTTTGCTTTAGTCGAGTGTGGGGTTCATATGACGCAGATCGAACGGAGTGATCTGGTAAACGTAATAGTTTAGCCAGTTTGAGAACAACAGATTACCGTGGCTGCGCCAGGTGGCACGCGGTGGCAGTTCAGGGTTGTCCTGCGGGAAGTAGTTAAACGGTACTTCCGGGTGCAGCCCGGCATCATAATCTCGATGATATTCACCGGACAGCGTCAGCGCATCGTATTCAGGATGGCCAGTAACAAATGCCAGGCGCTTGTCTTTGCTCGCCATCAGGTAAGCCCCGGTGGCGTCAGATTCGGCAAACAACTCGAGATCGGTATAGTCGCGAATTAACTGGCTCGGGAAATCAGCATAACGCGAATGAGGCGCGAGAAAATTGTCGTCAAATCCACGGGTTAGCAAGGCATGTGGATGCAGGATTTGATGTTCATATACACCCGAAAGTTTGTTCTGCCGCGTCTGCTTAGGAATACCATAGAGAATGTTCAGGGCTGCTTGCACCGCCCAACAGACAAACAGCGTGGATGTGACGTGTTCTTTCGCCCAGTGCAGCACACGCTGAATCTGCGGCCAGTATGCCACGTCATTGAAATCTACCAATCCCAGCGGGGCACCCGTAACGATCAAACCATCGAAATTATCGTGTTCAATATCTTCGAAGTTGCAGTAGAAGTTATTGAGATGCTCGCTCGGCGTATTGCGTGACTCACGACTGTCGATGCGCAGTAGCTGTATGTCGATCTGCAGTGGCGAGTTAGAGAGTAAGCGTAAGAACTGATTTTCCGTTTCGATCTTTTTTGGCATCAGGTTGAGGATCAGTACTTTTAGCGGACGAATCTCCTGAACACTGGCGCGCGATGAGGCCATGACAAACACGTTCTCATTACGCAAAAAATTCACTGCCGGTAATTCGTCGGGGATTCTGATTGGCATAACTGACTGACCTCTTACTGATAACCGTATAAACGTTTAGACATCCAGATGCCCGAGGTTAGCCTGGCATCCGCTGAATGTCGAGTCTTCATGCGGATTATGAAAATGTTTCAGTTTAAAGCGGGATTCATTCCGGTAAATAGGTTATTTAAGTCGCGTTTTGACCGTGCTGACTCTTGGATTTATGCCTACTTTGCATATAGGCGTGATTCTGAGAATGGTTTTTTATTGCTGAAATGTGGATCTAATTCAACAGTTAATGACCGCTGTTTGGAGTCAACACTACAGCGACTCGGTTCCGGAGTGGCAGCCGTTCAGTGGATACAAAATAGAATCAAATTACTGCTGATTTATCAGGATTAGCTTAAGGTTTTGAGGTTAACCTGTAGCCAAAATCGCTCTGTGGCGGCGTGGTGTCAAAGGTGAAGTGGCTGATTTACTGGATGGATATGTGATTGCGCTGGCCAGCGATGAGAAATTAACGATCGACCGCCCTCTTCTTGATATTAATCATCCGCTTAGCGTGGCTGATTTTATCGAAAACTGGCTAAGAACGGGTCAGTAAGCGGGAGGATTTTTGCGGGACTGGCTGAATTTCAGA
>CANUEX010142784.1:0-19066 GCA_948099535.1 Jatropha multifida | reverse complement strand
GGATAAGAAATGGTGAATGAGAAATGAGACTATTTGTGGAAGAATGCATTTATTTTGGGCTCTACTATACATGACTGAAATGTGGTATGATGAGATGTATTACGATATGTGAGCATGCTCGGGTTATCAGCCCGTTTTATTATGTGGAGCTATGATCATATGCTAGGGTTATCAGCTCTTATGAATAAGCAGACGCGCTTATTATGAGATGGGGGTGGCGCTTCCACAGGACACGGTGGTGCTTTCACAGACCACGATTATGAGATGGGGGTGGTGCTTCCACAGGCCACGGTAGTGGTTTCATAGACCATGATTATATGATGGGGGTGGCGCTTCCACAGGCCACGATTATGTGATGGGTGTGGCGCTTTCACATGCCACAATCAAATCTGCTTACATTCTTTCTGTTTAGTATGAGCCTTAATTAAGAATAAAATTTTATTAAATTATAAAGAATGAAGACTCATGTGTATTATATTCTTTTTCTTTTTATTTTATGGTTTTCAAATTTAATTGATATGATTTCGATATTGAATTTATATGTATTTTAAGTACTTTAAAACATTTTCGAGACTCACTTTTGGGCTATGGTTTGCTATTTTAACTTATTGGTTATTTAGCACCACTGAATGTTCCACTCAGTGCGTTGATTTTTATCACGCGCAAGTTGTGAGCTATGGGTGCTATGCGAAGACCGGAGAGGTAGCATCAAAGTAGAAGTATTAATTTTGGATGGGATATGTTTATTAGGTGAATAATGTGCATGTATGAATTTATTATAACAAATTTTGAGGTTGTAAATATTATAATTATAATTAATGAAATCGGTGGCCGATTAAGTATTATTATTTGATTTGATGAATGGTGTACGAATGATGGTATATATTTTTTTAAATGGTTAATTATATAATAAGATGACTTGACCTTATATTTTTAGAAGTGCTGTGCGACTTGGTATAATAATTTGGAGTTGAGGTTTGGAGGATTGAACATTGGAAGTGCTTTGTTTTCTTTGTGTGGCAAGTCGATTTTTAGGGGAAACTCTTGCAAATTTTTCGTAGGAATTTTCCTAAGTTTTTATTTATCTAAAAAATTTTTATTAAAATATTACTTGCCTTCTTATGGAAACTTAGCCACTTCTAATGTATATTTCAGGTTCATCAGGTATAATAAGTCAGTGCTCCGGCACCGAATGTGGCATCCATCATCTGGTCCTCTGAGATTGGACGGTGGGTGTTACAGACTTTGTAGGGTGTCTTCAAATCTGAGTAGAAAACTAGTTGGCCTAATTAAAAAGAAATCCGATTTAGATTCAGCAGACTTGTTCACAACAAGGTTCTTATTAGGACCTGATGTGTAAATGCACTATTTTATGGTTTTAATGAAATGTAATGGACAATATTTATTTGTGCTGGTTTGTGAATAAAATTGTCCTTTGCTTGGAGAGTTTAATATATTTCGTGTCATTCCATTAAAATAAATTCTCACAATTGCATATCGACATATGTCTCAAATATGACATGCTTCCAAATTAATATTAACACAAAAGATGAATTTTATTAACAGGTTTAGCCATGACATTTCAAATTCATAAAATTTCTTCAATAAATCCAAGTTGACTGGCTCAGTGAATCCATTGCCTTCTATGTCTGACAGCTTCATAGCGCCTTTCGAAAGCATCCTCTTGATCAAGAATTGGCCTTCCCAATTGGGCTTGAACTTCCCTTTTGGGTCTTGGGTGTTTGGTCTCATCTATTTCAAAATCGAATCCCCTACTTTTAACAGCCTAGGTTTGACCCTCTTGTTGAAGTTCCTCGCGATCCTCCTTTTGGAAAGCTGATCCATGAATCAAGCTTCAAGCCGTTTACCGTCCAACAATGCTAACTCTTGATAGCCATACTTGGCCCATTGGCACTTTGGAACTTTAGATTCCAACACTACCTGCAAGGATTTCACTTCAATCTTAGTTGGTAGCACAACTTCCATTCCCTATACTAAGGAATACGGGGTTACCCCATTTGCAGACTTGGCTATAGTCCGATACCCCCATAAGGCATATGGCAACTTGTTGGCCTAATCATAATGCATCTTTGTTATCTTCCTCAGTATCTTTTAATACTCATGTTCACGGCCTCCACTACTCCATTAGCTTGCGGTCTGTAAGGTGATGACTTGTGGTGTTCAATCCCATACTCTTTTAGCAAGGTTTTCACTTCAGCCTGAAACTGAACCCCATTATTTGTCACCACATGAGGAGGAACTCCATATCTACATATCAGATTCTTCTCAATGAATCTAGCCATCTATTTTTCCCCGATATGCTCGAATGATTCAGCTTCAACTCACCTTGAAAAATAATCCACCTGCATAACTATGAATTCATGCCCGTTAGAAGCAAGTGATGAAATTTTACCAACAATGTTTATCCCCCATGCTGCGAATGGCCATGGGGAGACAGAAGGATACAGCTCTGATAGAGGAATATGACTGAGGTCTCCGTGAATTTGACATTCGAAGCACTTTTTTTACAAAAGAAACACAATTTCTCTCCATCGTAGTCCAGTAGAATCCTTGTCTGAGGATTCTTTTTATAAGTGCTTTTCCATTCATATGGGTACCATAAATTCCAGTATGGATCTGTTTAATGATTCCTTCAACTTCTTTTTTCTGATATTCATCTTAACAAAACCCCGTAAAACATCCTCTTGTACAACTGATTGTCCAACATTGTGAATTATAGCGCCAAACATTGTGTAGCTCTTTTGTCATCTCTAGCAGTTGAATTTGGATAAATCCCTTTTTTCATCCATTGTAAGACATCGTAGAACCGAGGCTATCCATCTGCCTCAATCTACATAATTCTCTCTCCTTCATAATAAGGGATATTACTAGAAGACATCATGAATGGCCTTTTAAGCATCCTTGATATCTACTCCCAAGTTGAAGCTAGATTGGCTAGTGCCTCTAGTATTTGATTATTTGCTCTAGTGGTGTGGGTAAAGGTTACCTTCTTGAATTTCTGAATGACAGTGTGCAGATAATCGATATATGGTTTCAGTTTTCCTTCCTTAACTTCCCAGTTGCCATTGGCATGCTCGATGACTAGTTTAGAATCACTGATAACTTCCACTTCCTTATCCTAGACTATAATCAATGCTTCCAGCCCAAGTAAACAAGCTTCATATTTTGCCATATTATTCGTGACTACAAAGTGTAGCCACTTTAGCATAGGGATAACTTCTCCTTATGGAGATTCTAGGAGGACATCGACTCTAGCTCCTTTACTGTGAGTCGAGCCATCGAAATAGAGCCTCCACCCCTTCTTCTCTATTGCATTTAGATGCTTATAAGGGAGATCAATCTCCCATTCTTCGTTATCTTCCACTGAATGTGCTACTAAGATATCTGTTGCTACCCTTCCTTTAACGGTTTTCTTAGTAGCATATTCTATATCGAATTCTGAAAGCAAGATCAACTATCTAGCGAGTTTTCTCACCAAGGCAGGAGTTTCGTATAGGTATCTGATTGGATCCATCCTTGATACCACTATTACTTTGTAAGACTGAAAATAATGTCAAAGTTTTCTGATAGCCCACACCATTGCTTGGTAGGTTCTTTCTATCAAGGCATATTTCTACTCGTTTAGAAGAAGCTTCTTACTTAAGTAGTACACTGCTTTCTCCACACTGGCCTCATCAGCTTGTGCTAACATGGCTATGGTGGGCACAAAACTCAGGGGTTCAACAAATACTCCTTGATTTTATCAAAAGCTGTCTGACATTGATTATTCCATTTGACTAGTTGATCCTTCCTTAGGAGCTTGAAGATTGGGTCATAAACAATAGATAGCTTCGATATGAACCTACTGATGTATTTTATTTTCCCCATAAAACTTCTTACTTGCTTTTCCATCTTTGGTGGCTCCATTCCCTGAATAGCTTTGATCTTGCTTGGATCAATCTCTATTCCTTCAGGCCCCATAATGAATTCGAGAACTTTTCCTAAAGTTACTCTGAATTCACATTTCTTCATATTCGATCACAATTTGTACTTGATGACCCTGTCAAGAAACTTTCTCAAAGCCTCTGGATGCTCTTTTGGCATCTTCGCCATGACAATCATATCGTCGACATACATCTCTAACTCCTTATGGATCATGTCATGGAACAAGGTAGTTGCCATCCTCTGGTAGGTTGCCATAGTATTCTTCAAGCTAAAAGGCATCTCCTGATAGCAAAAGGTACCAAATTCGATAATGGAAGTCGTCTTGGCCTTGTCTCGCAATGCCATGAGAATCTGATTGTGTCTGGAGAAACCATCCATGATCAAGTAATATCCCATCATTACTGCACTATCTATCAAGACATCAATATGAGGAAAAGGAAAATCACCCTTAGGTGATGCTTTATTCAAATCCCAATAATCTACACACATCCTGACTCTCCCATCCTTTTTTGGAACCAGGATTATATTTGCCAACCAATTGGGGTAATGGACCACTTCTAGGAATCTTGCATCAATCTGCTTGGTTACTTCTTCCTTAATCTTCTCAGCCCATTTTGGTCACAACCTTCTTCTTTTATGTTTTATCGGCTTAGACTTGGGGTTCAGAGGAATTATATGTTCCGCTATAGACTTGTCTATTCCAGGCATGTCGTCATAATTGCATGTGAAGGCTTCTATCTTGTCCTAAAGCAGATTTTGAAATTCCATGATTAATTCTGATGTCAGGTTTGGCCGGATTAATAAATTTCTTGGGTTTTCTTTTGTATTTATATTAAATTTTAGCATACATGATGAATTGATGTCAAATATGTGCATATGCTTATCTACTTGATGAATAGAACCATTAGGAAAAACATCAAACAAATAAGCAAAATTGAAGTTCATTTCAGTAAAAATCATTGAAAGTTCATCACAATCAAAGTCATCATTAATAGGAACAGACACATTGGTAGGGGCTTCAGCTTCTTCAAAGCTTTCCTAGATGCAAGCCCAGATTGCTTTCAACACTTGATCTGTGGGGTCTTCTTCCTTCTCAACAGTTGTGTTTTCTTTTCTTTCTCTTCTCGTGCTGTCTCTTCCTCCTCTTGCTCTTCTTTGTTTTCCTCCTCTGCAACATCAACTTTTAACCCTTCAACCCCCTCTTGCTCAGTTATCTTCATGTCTTTTTCCATCTTGAATTCCGTCTTCGGTTTCCCATGAACCATTGTCAAAACGTCAATTACATCTGTGAAAATCTCTAATCCAGGATACTTCTTCCCTTTATGCTCAAAAGGCTCTATTGGTAGACATGGAGAGGAATGCTTACTCAAACGGACAAAACCTCCATCCATATCTAGCCAGCCAAGTGTCTTCAATGGCTTGCTTCTGATTTTGTATCCTAGACTCATTTGATTTCTTTGAGTATGAATCTTTGTGAGTTCAGTAATCCGTTATTGATTTCTTCCTAGCCCTTTTCCCTCTTCATAATTCATCCTCTTCATAATGTTGGTGACCATAAGCCCTACTTTAGAGTTTATTATAATAATTTGAAATCCTGTCCATGGTATACCTGTTTATCCACATTAAGCATAGCCATGCTTCTTTTGTTAGTAGTAGGTATGCTGATAACTTTCTTATTAAATGGGAATTTTATCTTCTGGTAGAGGGTGGAAGGCACTCCTCCCAAAGAATGGTACCATGGACACCCCAATAGTAAGGCAAAAGTCGAGGGAATGTCGATGACAATAAACTTTTTCTCCTTTTCTATTGGTCCAACTTTGACCATTGTTTTAAATATTCCCCTAACTAGCCTCTTAGAATCATCGTAGGCCCTGAAAAGAACATCGAAAGCCTTGAGATGAGACAATTCCAATCTAAACTTGGAGAGAAGCTTCAATGGGCACACGTTTAAAGCTAAACCATCGTCAATCATTACATTGCTAATAACTCTTCTCTTTACCTCAGACTTTATGGACAGAGCTTTTGTATGATTTCTCCCTTAAGGGGGAAGCTCATCATCGGAAAAGATGATTAAAAGAGGATCATGTTGGACCAATCCCACAAATTCAACTGTCAATATGGATGGCGAAACAGAGACTTCCACCATTGCTTTCAGTAAGGCTTCCCTATGCACCTTTGATGAGATCAATAAATCCCACATGCTCACACTTGCTTGTGGTTTCTTCATTTGTTTAATCAAGGCATTATCTTCAGCTTCCACTCTTGGCATACCAGATGAGCCTTCCTTCTCTTTTCCCTTCTTCTCTATAGGCTTAATTGGGTCCGATTGATAAATTTGACCACTACGGGTCACATGGCTTACAACTTTTGTTTCCTTTTCATCCTCGCTACTCCATATATCCAAACTAATGGATTCTACTACTACTAGATCAACACTCTCTATCAAGATTGGCTTGCTTTGAGCCGTACACTCGTCATCATTATCCCATACATTTAGTACCATGATCTGGATCTGCTCTAGCAACATCTTCTTTTCAGCCTCTTTTTCTTCTTCCTCTAGCTCTGACAATATCTCCTCTAGGGTTTTTCATGATTTGACCATATACAAGTTCTTTGGTTGCGACACATTCTTAAAGTGTGGGAGTGGATTAGTCCTTGTGCTAGGCCTTGATTTCTCTAGGTTAGTGATCTTGCCCTCATCGATCAAACTTTGAATTTCATGCCTTAGTCGTAGACACTTGTCTATAATATGGCCCTTTTATCTTCCCTAATTTTATCTTTGATGGCCATTCCTACTTCGTAGACTTGAGAAAACTTAGTCAATAGGATGTAATACAACTTTTCTCAGAATGCCGACAATGTCCCTTTGATGAAAATCTTGATCTACTCCTTAGTATCGGGTCTATTTCTCATCTGAGTAACTTTGGCTCTCCTTCTAGCCATATAGTTGGTGAAAGATTCACCTTGCTTTTGTACAGTTACCTTTAAATCTCTTAAATTGACACCCATCTGAAGATTATAAGAATATTCTTTAAGAAAGACATTTTTCAGCTCAGTTCAATCTCTTTTGAACTACTTGTCCAGATTATAATACTAGGTTTGTGCAGACGTTGTTAATGACATAGGCAACATTTTCAAAATTTCCCTTATTGGTAAACTTGGCAGCTCCATGACGGACTTGTGTTGCAGTAAATGTACTTTCAGATCGCCACTCCCATCATACTTTGCTACCTTTGGCATTTTATAAGTAACTAGGGTTTCTTGTTGTAGTCCTAGTTATTCATCATCCTCTTCATCTATGTCTACATGCTGGTCCACCCTTAGACTTCATAAACAAATGGAGGTTTTCCAACTTCTTATCTAATTTCTCCACTTTCTCAAAAACCATTGGCTCAACATTAGACTTTTTCATCAGTGCCTTCTTGAAATATTCTTCGTCTTGCCATGTGTCATTTGTAGGTTCTTTCTTTACTAACTCTTCGTTAGTCCCCTATCCTTCTTCTAGCACTACTTTTTTCTTGCCTTTATTTGTCTTCATGATCTTTTCAAGTCTAGCTGCCATCATTTTCTCAAACAACTTCTCAATATCAGCCAATGAAAAATTCTTAGTTATTTTTTCAATTATAGTAACTTGCAAATCCGTCTGGACTGGAGGAGATTTGACTTTAGGATTAGAGCTTGTTGGCTTCACAGGAATTGACTTAGACAGATCGAGAGGGGTTGAAGGTTCTTTAATTCTAACCAGATGATCTTCTGTCCTCAACCAACTACCCTCTTTTAGCCTTTTCCTGCTTTTCAGTGCTATCTTGTCTGTAGAAAGTGAATATTAGAAACATGATATCATGCATGTGTGGATGAAATGTGAATAAATGGAATGTCATATGAAAATATATCACACAATCAAAACAATGTGAAATGTAACTAGTGTTATAGTTCATTAAGGCTCGAATTGGTTTGATCAAATCTCGAATTAGTGAAACCTTTTGAAACTTGCTAAAAGATAAAATGAGCTTTGTTTATTGCCAAATACTTCATACACTTTAATCCTTTTCTTTTTGTCTCAATTTGAGCAAGGATTTCTTTTTATTATTTTTTCTTCTGTTTTTATTTGTTTTTTATTATTCTTTTATATTCATTTTTGTATTTGTATTTGTATTTGACCAAGAGATGAACTTTTATATTCAAGTAGTTTATATTACAAAATTTAAATACATAATCTAAAAATTCTAATAAATCCTTGCTTCTTCTAGTGAAAAGTAGCTGATTTCCACAAGGCGATCGACATATTCACTTATCCAGACGAAGCATTCCTTAATGCTGTGGAAGAGGGTTAGAGCTTTGATATGAGCATTCTGAATTTCTTGCAGAAGCCCATGAACCTCTAACATTCGAGATTGTTGCATTGGGCTTGGGCCTGATGGTTCCCCTGTTTCAGAATTTTGGAATTTAGGCTCATAATTCATTTCGGGGTTGTTTTTTTCGGCTTGTCTTACTTTCAATATTTTTCTATAGTTTTTCGTCCTTCGAGGGTTCGATCGCTTCAATCAAGCCATAGTGAACTAAACCTAAATGATGTGATAAAATAAATTATTTAGATGATTCATGAACACAACACTGTTATGGCAATTAAATGCAAACAAAGGGGGAATAGGAGTAAGGAAATGCATGACCTCCACCCTTATAGCTCTCACATATGGTGCATGGTTCAGTCTTTACCTATCCTTAGGACATAGTGGTTGGTCCCATAAAACATCAGGGGGTTTTGGAACCAACATCACTAACATTTATTTGTGATGCAACAAACAAAATTTATTAAGGTATTTCCTAAAGGAAAGAACTCTGTTCAACTATATGGGCTTTGGTTGGCTTGTAAGTCTTGGGTTCCGTAAATAGGAGTTGGTTGTTTCCTCCCATTTATCGAAATAAAAGGTGATAACGGATTGTGCCAAATCTTTTGATATATCGATTAGTACTTGACTTATGGGTGATGTATATTAGTGGTGAATCTCAGCAGTAGAGTAGAATGAGGAGATCACACCCTCGAATATCACCGAATGGTATCAGGGTAGAAGTGAGGGTTGAGAAGAGAATATGCATGAATGACAATTTATAAGTGCATAGAATTTAAACGCAATTTAAATTAATAACACAATTAATAAATATGAATATTTGGACAACTAATGGAGTTAACTCTCTATTGTAATTCCCCAGCAGAGTCATCAGGCTGAGGACGATGTGGCTTCCGCGCAATGTCTCATGGCTTTCTCAAGAGTTTCTCAAGTAAATTGAATCAAATATGCTTGGTTTATTTTTATTCAAAAAAATTATTTTATCCAACCAATTTTAATCCTCAGAAAAGTGGTGTCCTTACTTTGGTATATTTGGAGTCGCCACCCTATTTTACTAAATTAGGAAAAGATTTCTCGAATTAATTAATTTTTTAGAGTTAATTAATCCAATTTTGATCAGAGTGAGTCTGGAAGTTGGGTACGGAAATGAGAAGGTGTTAGACACTCATTCCGCCCAGTCTAAATCGGTCTCCTAATTTTTCGAATATTCATTATTTATTAAGTGTGGTATTAAATTAAATTGATATATAAAACATTTTATGCAATTTTGAGAAACAATGTCAATCAAACATATCATTACAATCTAAATCATCCATTAAATATGAAGATTAAACATGCACAAAGAAAGGGGAAGGAGAAAAGAATTACAACCTTCCTAAAATATATTCTAGCCATTTATCCCATTACATATTCCCATTTCTCATTTAATTAATACAAATCAACATAAATAAAATTATTACAAACCAACAATTAAAAAAAATCATAACTCAAATGAGATAATATCTAATTATTACAAACCAATTAAAATGAGAATTCTTTTGAGTTCTCAATAAATTACGTAAGTAATATTACAAAACCATTAAATAATAAATCATACACAATACATATATATAAAAAATCATTAATCTCAGAATATTAAGCAATAAAAAAATTATAGTTTTATCACCTTCAAGCATTCAAACAAAATGACTAATGCAAAATTTAACTAAAAAATAATCAAAATATAAATATTAGTCTAATAAATAATAAATAATCATAGAATAAACAATAAACATCAAAATTTCAAAACTATCAGAATGTAAAATGTTGGTAGAAATATAAATCAACAAGAAATTAAATCACATTATGTATAATAATAATAATATGAAGAACAATGATTAAATGTGCATAAAGTAAATGCTAGAAAATAAAATATAATGATTTTAATATTATTTCAAGCTCATGATCACAATATTCATCTATTTTGATGAACATAATTCACAAATCCCAATAAGAAATACTCATTAAAATCATTAACGTACTCATATGTATCAAACATGGATTTTAAACCTTTAGACTTTAACCCACTTTGATCTCAGAATCTAGGCACAATTTGGTATTTTTAAAATTGTTTTTCTTCTGGAACTTATAAACTAACACCAATGGAAGTGACTCACATCTTATTCCAATGTAAATGAATTCTATAATCACCAAAAAATCAAAGATGAACATGAACTAGAAATCTAGAGATTTCTGGGCACAACTGACTCAAGTCAGATGCAACTGGCACAAGTCAATTGCAATTGGTGTGAGTCAGTTGCTATCTAGCATGCTCCAGAAGCAACCTTCCTACGCCAGATGTGACTGACTAATGCCAGGTTGGCCTAGAAAGCTGCAGATTTTAGCAAAATTGAGTTTTTGAGAGTTTCTCTCACAAATGACTCAATTTTTAATGATTTACTAAGAAAATGAACTGAAAACACAAAGGAAATAGAGTTTAGATTCTCAATTTACCTTATTTTGAAGAAACTCTTTAGATTGCTTGAAGTTTGATGAAGAACACCTCAAGAACACTCACCCTTCTTGATGATCCAAGCTTCTGTATTGTTGATTTCATGTTTCTGGGAATGTTTTTGAGTCTAGAACACACTGACTTCATTAAGAACACTCTCTCACACCACCAAAATTCCTAAAACTCCTAAGATTTTTGTAGCGAAGTTGGTTTTAGTTTGTGTTTTTGTATGATTTTGATTTGTCTTCTTTGCTCTCTCAATTGTGCAATTACTCACCAAGGGAAGTGCCAACCCCTAACCCTAACCCTTAAGTTGGTATTTATAGGTAAATGTATAAAACGACAGTATTTGCTTACATAGCAAGTGGGCCCCACACGCGGGCCCCACAATGATTTAGTTTTTGATTTTTCACGAAATTGGTTCAAATGGTATGTGCATCGACGTAAGGTGTAAAAATTTATCCTAAGCAAATTCGAGGTTCATTTTCAAGCCCCGTTTCAGTATGAATCCCGAAAAAGTGAAAACGACCCAATGGATTCGATGTCTTACCCTAGGATACCTAATTTGAGAATCGAATCAATTGAACATTCCAAACTTGTTCTACCATGAGAAATATCATCACCACTGATGGGCCCCTTAAAGGGTCACTAATGGGACCCACCTAGGCCACTATGGGCCCCACTAGCAAACCGATCTAATTTTTATGAAATTTGTTTGGGTGATGCAGTGAGTGTTGCAAGACACCAGAGCACGTCCTGGGTGGACCTGAGATGCGATTATGGGTCCAATTTTGCCAAAAATGTGAAAAAGGTATTAAAGGTTGCACTTTTTAAACTCAAATCATCACTTCGGGATCAAGTTCTTCTGGTGTTTCATCCTCTTCTCTAGCAATACAAGTTATAATTATTGAGTCTATTTTTGAGGCAAAAGTTGAGCATCTACACGTAGCTATTACATATTCTACTTCTATTGTTGATGTAGCCACAACCAATTACAATTTTGAAACCTAACACAACCAACAAATGTAAACACATAACCTGTAGTAGATTTGCTTTTATCCAAGTCTCCTACATAGTCAGAATCAATATACCCCTTGATAAGAAAGTCTAATCATCCGTAACATAATGAAACATTTAAGGTTCCCTTGATGTATCTTAGGATCCTTTTTACAGCATTTTAATGCTTTCTGTCAGAATTCGTCATGTACCGACTAATCTCTCCCACTGCTTTTGCAATGTCTAGTCTTGCACAAATTATAGTGAACATTAAACTTCCCAATGCTGATGCATAAGGTACTTGAGACATCTCCATCCTCTCTTATTCATTGTTAAGACTCATACTAGAGGATAATTTGAAATTAATAAGAAGAGGGGTAGAAATTGACCTACAATCTTGGATGTTGAATTGTGACAAGATTTTCTTCAAACAATTCTTTTATGAAAGCCAAATGTTCCTATTACTCATGTCTTAGTGAATTTGCATCCCTAGAATCTTGTTTACTGGTACCAAGTCCTTCATTTCAGATTCCCTAGCCAATTGTGCCTTTAATTCTTTAATATGATCTTTGTTAGGGCCTGCAACCAATGTGTCATCCACATACAACAGCAATATGACAAAATCTTTTTCACCAAACCTCTTAAGTAAGCACAAGGGTCTGCATTAAGTCTGTTGTATCCAAGGTTCATGATAAAGGAATGAAATCTCTTGTACCAACATCTTTGCGACTATTTTAGACCGTATAGAGATTTGTTCAACCTGCAAACCAAGTTCTCCTTTCCTTTTTCTTCAAATTCTTCAAGTTGGAGCATATAAATTTCTTCTTCAAAATCTCCATAAAAAAAGTAGTTTTAACATTTAACTACTCTAGATGCAAGTCAAATGTAGCACATATTGCCATGACTACTAGAACTATCGTCAATCGAATGACATGAGAAAATATTTCATTGAGATCCGTCCTTTCTTTCTGAGCATATCCTTTCACCACCAGTCTTGTACGATACCTCTCCACTTGATCATCACCATTTGGTTAGATTTTGAAGACCGATTTGTTACCAATTAGCTTCCTTCCTCGTGGTAGTGACACAAGCTCTCATGTATTTTTTTTATGAAGGGCTTCAATTTCTTCTTGCATTGCTTCCATCTAGTGAGAAGCATTTAAATTACTCATTGCCTCCTTGAAAGTTGATGGTTCTCTATCCTCGGTTAAAAGATAGTATGCAACATTGCCTCCCATAACATAATCTGAGTGCCAACTAGGACACCTTTTTACATGATTTGATAGATAAATTGTTGGAGATTCAGAATTCTTTGGTTCTGGTTCCTCGTGCTCTGGTGCAGCTTCAGAAGTATCATTTTATTCAAACTCCTTTTCCTCTTGTATCATTGTAGCTTTTAATTTTTCTTTTAAAGTGCTATAATCTTCTTCTTACCTTTGTAGCTTATCTTCTACAAAGATAACATCCCTGTTGATTATAACTTACAAGCAGTGAGATCTCACAAATGATACCCCTTCACACCAACAGCATACCCCAAGAATATGCATTTTCTAGATTTTGGATCCAGCTTTGTGATTTCTTGGGCATTGTACATCACATACATAGTACTTCCAAATACATGGAGGTTTGAATAATCAACTGGCTTGCCAATCCATATCTCTATTGGAGTTTTCAGCTCAATTGCAGTTGACGAAGCACGATTCACCAAATAACAGGCGGTATTGACTGCTTCTACACAGAAAGTTTTCCTTAGGCCTGTAGCTCTCAACATTGCCCTTGTTCTTTCTAACAAAGTTCTGCTCAACTACTCTTCCACTCCATTTTGTTGAGGATTGTACACCACCGTGAACTGTCGTTTAATGCCTTCTTTCCTGTAGAAGTATTCAAATTCATCACTTGTATATTCTCCTCCATTATTTGTTCTGAAACACTTGATGTTCTTTTCAAAATCAAGTTCTACTCTCGCTTTGAAAGCTTTAAAAGTTGGAAACACATATGCCTTCCTCTTGATAGGGAACACCTAGCATCTCCTTGAGTAATCATCAATGAAAGAAACAAAGTACTTTGCTCCACCTAGGGATGGAGCTAATGGTTTCCATACATCAGAGTGGACTAATTCTAAAATATCTTTATTTCTAGAATTTGATATGTTGAATTTTAAATAATGATGCTTACTTGTAATGCATTCTTCACACAAAGGAAGTGATACATTTGTTACTTCTAGAAGTAGCTTTTGCTCCACAAGGATTTTCATTCCTTGTTTTCACATGTGTCCAAGTTTTTTATGTCATATCATTGCAGAATTTGAACTACTTGAGCCAGCAGATGTCTTTGCTTCTTGCAAAGTCTCTCCCTTCAGCATATATAAATTTGCAGCTATTTTTTCTCCTTTCATCACCATAAGTGCACCATGGAACACCTTCATGATTTCCTTCAAACTTTTAATTTTGCTGGCACTACCATCCAACAAACCATAGGATAATAGATTGTTCTGTCGTACATCTTCAATTTGATGGTTCCAATGCTAATGATCTCTAAAGCATAATCATTACAACTGTACATAGATTATCCTCAGATAGGTTCACAATGATGGAACCATTCTCTTCTAGAGGTTATGTGATATGTGGCTCCCGAGTCAAAAAGCCATACATTTGCAAATCTTTTTCTTCCTTCCAAAATCGTTGATGCTTCACAGTTGAGAGCATTTCCATCATCTGAAGTTTTCGCAGTATTTCCTTGAGAATTGAAATTTTTAGATAAATTTCAACAATCTCTCTTCAAGTGACCCTTTGTAATACCCGATCTTTGAAAATCGAAAACATTTAAATTTGTTCAATTGGTGATATTGTTTTCAAATATTTGACAAAATGTAAGGCCTACAAATGATTATTTTTAACAATTTCCTACTTAGTAGTATTTGATTTTTAAAAGTAATCATTAGAATGCCCAAATTTTTTAGAAACGAAATGTTTCATAAAGTAATTTTATCGAAATTTTCCCAAATTGTGAACTTATTTTATTTTTAATAACCCTCGTTAATTTTTATTTATTATTACAATATAATAATTGCACACGTGTTATTTAAAATGGACATAATATGAATATTATATGAATAAAATTGTCATTTTAACCATAATAATTGTTACTTCTTAATCTGTATAAAGATAGAAAGTGAACAATCTTTTTAGGACGGAAAAAGTAGTATTTTTATGCTTTTAATATAAAATATTTAACTTAATCAATTTACAGTACACAAGTTATTATTATTAATTGTAATTTTTTTTAAAGAAAACAATTCAACTTCATTAAACAATATAGTAAAATTTAAAAATACAATTCGAGGCATCAAATATGGAGGTGAGCATAGCGAACAGATGCTCTTGCAAGGGAGTGGGCACTCGTATTAGCTTGCCTTCGGATCCACTAGCTTAGAGCTTAAGAGTTGCTTACCACAACCAAACTAAAAAGAGAAGAGTTTATGATACAAGAATTTAAAGCTTTAACCACAACTTGAGAATTAGGAAAAATAATGACATCCCCATGGAAATGAGAGCCAGCAAATATAAAACATTCCCTCGTAACTAGAATTTCAGTCAGAATTAGGTCATTAGAACCTTCAAAATAGCTAGGTTGTCCACGAATGAAAAACGTCCTTTCACATCTTCAACCACAAACCCATAACCAATAAAATCCTATGGTAGAAACATGGCCCGTCAAACATGCACAATCAGCCAGAATCGGTCAGATCCTGTTGGATGTGAGTGGAAACTTTCGCAAAATCGCCATGGGAACCAAGAGCTATTGAGTGAGAAGGCTTGCACAATATTGCAATATTGTAAATTTATAAGAGAAAATTATAATTGTACCCCTATGTTTTAACCAAATTAACTATTCTATCCTTGTATTTTTGTAACGCCCTAACTCCAACCACCAGAGTAATTGTCCGCTTTGGATCAAGCCGGATCCATCCCATACTAGATCGATAAGATCCGCACGGTTTTGTCCCGTAGGTGAAATGGGAACTTCCTAGGAGGTCACCCATCATAGGATTTTTGTCAAGTGAGCACGCTTAACCCTGAAGTTCTTCCAACTCTCCAGCCATTCCACCAAAAGGCGCCTCTGATGATTAGTTACCCACTTTTCGATATATGATCTGATTCATTCCTGTGTCCCGCATTCCATTAATTAAGCAGATGTATAAGGATATTTAATTATGGTATAACTTATAATTTTATAATTATATATTCATAACTACATTTGTTACAGTTTCCTTAATTATGAAAAATGGGAATGATCCAGTATGTAACTACATTTCATGGGGCTTATGGGTTATGGAACCTTTCAGGATTTTGTAAACAAAATTGTTTTAAAAATTTTATCATCTCAATTATTTTATCTAGCATTAATGGAAGTTAAATTTTATTTATGTAATTAATTATTTATAAAGTATTTTCTATTCCAACATATGGATGAGTTAAAACAATTTATATATATTTCATTTTAATAACTATATTTTACTTAGTAGGTATTTATAATATTTTAATACTTATTAAGAAAAATGTTTTTGTCTACCTTTTGGAAGATTTCTGACTCCAATCTTTCAATTCTCTAACATTGATCTCAATGGAGAAATGTATATCACTAGTACACCCTACACCAAGTGTTATTTAGAAAAATGTGTAATGGTTTGTCTAAATTATCAACCTATGGTAGTTTTAGATAGTATAGAAGGAACTTCCATCTCCAAAAAAAGGGGTAGGGATCTGAAGGACACACAGCCTGACGAAGCAGTGCCAGATTCTATTATTGAAGCAAAAGATAAACAACCTAAAATCTGTAATATATCTTCTGCTTCTTATGATATAAATGATTTGTATAATTTAATACTAGGGTTAAAGTCTGATTTATCAGATTTAAAACCTGATTTGTCAGATTTAAAGTCTAATTATGATATGTTTAAGTTAGAAATTTCAAGTCAACTGCAAGACATATAACAACAATAACTTCAGATAACTCAGACATTAACTACCATACTCACCACTCTCCAAAATTTTTTGTTATGAGTTGATTTGTTTGAAACTATAATGTAATCGATTAGAAATATGAATAAATGTCTATTTTTTTATATAGTAGGATGTTTTCTTATGTAGATTATTAACTTCAAGTTTTATTTTTGATTTTTAAGTGATAACAGAGTGCTAAGATTTACTAAAGTATAAAAATAAGTATATGAATCTAAGAAAGGGTTTACTAAATATGAGTGTAAGGAATTATTAAGGGAATGTGTTGTATGCTTTGAATTAGAGAATATATGGAGATGATTTAATAGAATAACTTAAAGAATGATTGTGTGATTTGAATTAGAGGATAACAGATCCTATATAATTAAGCAAAAATGTATAAACTTAGTAAGAAGTAAAGTTAGAATGAAATTTAGGAAATATAAGAGGATGTTTACTGGATTGAAACTAAAGATATTAATTGCATGTGAATGAAGTATGATTCCAGTATAAGAACTTTGGACAGAAATGAATTTTATTTTGACTGTATGATGATTAAAATTATAAGAATAAATGATCTCTTTAGTGAAAAGTAATATGGTGTAATTGCTTAGGTGTAAATTATGAAATATAAAAGATGTATGCCTTGAAATGATTTCTGTGGAGATGAGAAATGGTCTCTATAAATGAAAATAAATAAATATTCTGTGGAGAATTTTAAATTTTGCATTAATTATTGATGGATATATATAAGGATGTCATTTATATAAAATCGTGATTTCATTTTTCTAATGGATTTAATAATCAACTTATTTGATTATAGTTTATTTTTCACAATAATTATTTGTATTTATATAAACAAATATTGAAAATATTGTCAAGTGAGAAATTTTACACAATAGTGTAGTTAGGTTTTTCTATTTATTTAGTATTCAAGTTATTTGATTTATTTTATCAATAAATTATTGGTCTATTATTACAATTTTTTTTAAAAAATAATAATAATAATAATCGCCAAAAATAAGGATTTGGAATAAATATTATTATTATTATTATTTATCATTCAATAGCCAAGTGTACTTATTAAAAATGCAAATTATAAAGTATTATAGTGTCGTATCTAAATTAAAATAAATGTATGAGAAAAGAATTTGAAGAAATCAAACCAATATAAACCAAGGAGTTAACCCAAAACCATTTGAAATATCATTAGAACACTAAGAACTATTTCGAATTGAACCAGAAATCTATTAAAATACTTGAAATTGAATCAGACCGAAAATGAAACCACTCTCTTCCTCCTTCCTCTCTCAAACCCGCATCTCTCTCCCTCTCCTTTCACGATCGCAGCAGCGATCTCCTCCTAGCTACTGACAGACGCAGATCGACGTGGCGAAGGGAGCGGACGAAGCTCCAGAGGATGACCACTACTCAGACCGTCAAAGCCTTCTCACGCAAGGCGAGTCTCTCTCCACGCGACGTTGTTGTCTCTTTGACAGCTGCGTCTCTTCGATTTTTCGACGAATGAGATCGTTGCCAGCGAGCTTGGACAGCAAGGTAAGCTTGAAATCCTTCCCCTTTTGCCATAGATCGATTCTATTACACTAAAACATTGAGATTATCAAAGATTGAAAAATTAGAAGTTAGGTTTTTAGTTGTATAAAATTGGAATTTTGATAAAATTTTATATTAGATGACGAAATTAATTTGGGAAATGAAGAGTTCATGAAAATCTAAACGTTTTGATGTGTTGATTTTGAATTTCTGGCGATGACAATTTCCCGACCATTGTCTATGGCGGTTCCAGCGACGGTGCCGACGAGGCTCCGGCGAGACACTTGGCCTCTCCTTGACACAGTGAATGCAACCGTGTAATTAGAATTTGCATCCAGAGGTTAGTGCTTATTTTATACATTAATTTAAATAATTTTTGAAGTTAAAATAAATATAATTTTTATTGAGAAGTATGGGTTTATTTGAGTGTAGTTGTGAAATTCAATAACTAGAATTAGTTAAATAGATTTTGTATATGAATCGAAATTAATTATATAATTTATGACATAAAGAAGTTGAATGATTTAAATAGTAAATTGAAGAAGGTGGTGCTAGAAAATAAAATTGATACATTAGCTTGAATTAGGAATTTGTCACGACCCGTTTCCGTGGGCCGGACCGGCACTAGGACCTGGGTAAGCTTAAGGCCCCCAAGGCCCGTAGTAAGCCTAATCTCTGATTTCAACACCATAACTACATGAAAATATTCTACAAGTTGGCCCATTATATTT
>CANUEX010142580.1:0-53410 GCA_948099535.1 Jatropha multifida | reverse complement strand
GGCATGGTGAGAATGCCGTCAGTGGGCCATAAGCGGTGGGAGTGGCGCCCCCCCCTTGTGCACTCTGGATGATGACACGTGTCATGGAAAAATATTTTTACAAAGAAAACTATTTTGCGAAAAATGTTTTATCTGGTTATGGTTTTGCCCGATTGGGGGTAGGCTCCTTGGGTGCACAAGCCACAGGACCATGGAATCACACGATGGATATTAAAGCATGCTTGGGGAGAGCATGGTCCTGTTATGGTGGTTTCATTGACTAACAACCACTGGATGTGCATATGATTGCAAATGTTTGTGGGTGATATGATTGTCATTGTGTGAATGGAGAATGTCCATTTAGAATGCCTTAAGTATCATTTGTGTGAATTTGTGGGTTTAGTATTATATGTTATTATTCACTGAGTTTTATACTCACCCCTTTTCCCCTCATCCCTTATGTTGTTTCAGAAAATTGTGAATCAGTTGAATATATTTGGAGCATTAGTCTTCTTTCCTTTGAGATTATTTAAAGGATTATGTAAATGTATAAGATAGAATTATTTAGAATTCTTTATAGTAAACAGTAGTAGAAAATCCGCAGTTATGTTAAGATTTATGATTGTAATAATAATAATATTAAGTGTATGTAAGACTTTATGGGAATGATTGAGTTGAATAAAATAATGCCTTGTGATAGTTTGAGTCATTAAAAATATAAAGGGTCAACTTGTAGAATATTTTCATGTAATTATGGTGTTAAAATCAGAGATTAGGCTTACTACGGGTTTCGGGGGTCTTAAACTTACCCAGGTCCTAGTGCCAGTCCGGCCCATGGAAACGGATCGTGACATTGTTCCATTCAAAAAATAAAATTGGATGAAATATGATTATATACCTATTGGAACAAAGTTAAAATTTTATTTTTGATATCCGCTGTTTTGAGATAGAATTGAGAATTATGCAATCCATCCAATACAAATCATCTATGTTTTGAGATGGAATTGAGAATTATGCAATCCATCCAATACAAATCATCTAAATCGATAGGTTTAAGATGTATTAGCTAAGAAGACATTGACTACAAAGATATAATATGTGTATTTGATTTATCTAAGTATTGTTTTATTTTTTATTTATAATCTTTGATCATAATATTTATTATTGTGAATTTAATAATTTATCCAGCTCCTAAATAGGAATTTGGAACTCTCAAATAGAAACTAATCCGTTCCGTTACCAAATCCCGAAGTCCTAACTCAACATATTACTATCAATTTTATTTTTAATAATTTTTTGGCGATCCACCTTTTCGCTTTCCCACTGCCCTTCCAATTTCCGTATACAAAACTCTGCCAAAAATGGCGAGAAAGCGGAAGAGAGTTCACTTTCAAATCCCAGAAATGAATGACGGAATATACATTTCGGAGCACGAGCAATCCCACAAGGGAAAGCTTGTTCTCGACTCGAGCGAAGACTCTCTCGAGTCCATAATTGATCTGCAACGCCGTGAAATCGCCGACGCCAAAACTCTGCACTCTGATCTCGACTTAGCTTTTAATCTCCAGATGGAAGAAGCAGTGAATGCCTCTCTCTCTCTCCTCTCCTCTTCTAGTTCGCATTCTCCACATAAAGACCCCAACAATGACGTTTCTTACTCCGAAAACGACGTCAGTTTCGACTATATGGCTTTACTCTTAGAAGACATTGAGAGGTGGGATCAAGAGCACAAGGACCGGGAAATATGCAAACGATTGAGGAGAGAAATTAAAGAAGATCTGAATCGTCGGATTCACGACAAGAAAGTGGCTAGTGAAATTTTGAGAATCCCTAAGACTGAATGGGAAAAAAACGGCGATAACTATCACAAACCATGTGGAGCCCAAGACGGTTGTTCTTCGTCTTCTTCGTTGGTTAGTGAGTTAGAGATGTTGAATAGTGAGAACTTTAAAGTGTACTGTAAGGGACTCGAGAGTGAAGAGATGATTAAGGAAAATAAGGTTATTGTTGGTGGGGTTGGCGTGGCTATTTGTGATTCGACGGATAATGTGGTTTTTGAGTTGAGTAAGCGTTTGGAGGTTGGTGATGGTGTTCATGGTGAAGAGAAAGGAAAGATTGGTGAACAGGCTGCGGAGATGGTGGCTCTGGTTGAAGGGTTAAATGCAGCTTTGGATTTGGATTTAAAGAACGTTACTTTCTTTTGTGATGACTTTATGGTCTACAATTATGTGAGTGTGTCCATAACAATTTGTTTGCCTACATATTTGAATTCAAGCCTCCATTTTACCGTTATTAAGGTGATATAACTGAATATGAATGGGCATCATCTTCATGCTTTAAATTTAAAATGGTAGCATTTCGGTTTTTAGCAGTTGACTCAATTCTGGTGACTCTCTATGCGGCTTAACAACTGAGTTGCTTATATATCATTACTTGATTAGTACCCACCTCAATATGGATAGCATGGAAACTCAGATAATTTTCTCTATCATTCAGGCAGTAATTATCTAGATATCCTCAACTTAAGCTAAATGCACACAAGTTGCAATATTGAAATTTCAGGAACATTATATCCTCTTTCGTATGAACAATTGAATGCTTTTTAGATTTACACATTGTAGTTCAACTTTTATTTTAGGTTTCCAGAATTTCAGCTTGGACTTAGAATTTGTTAACCTCTGTTTGATAATCATTTCTGTTGATGGTATTATAATCTTAAATTATTTTGTTGCTATACTTTGTGATTGGAGATAGGCATTTGGTGCAGTTAACTGAAAACTGAACCGAACGAATCCAATTTGGTTATTTTGGTTTCATTTTTTGATAACTTGGTTTGCTTTGATTTTGAGTTTTATTAAATTTCAGTTAATTGGCAATGTGACCAAGCTGAATTACACTCTCTCTCTCTCTCTTCAATATATAAAAATATAAAAATATCTTTGTGTATCATATTTTTTGAAATTTTGATTAATTTGGTTATTTTGGTTTGATGTTTAAGTTATTTCTAGTATTTTGGTTTTTTATAAAATGTTGTTCTGTTTGGTTCTGTTCAAACTGAACGCTCACACACATTTATGATTGTTCCTGAACTGCCATGGATATTGTGTTGTATTGAAACTTCATCAGACGCATTTAGGGAGCTTTATCTGAAAAGCTAAGTTGTATTCTTGTTCTTGTTTCTATTCATTTATAGTTTTGGGATATTTCTCATATGTTGAAGTTTTCCAGGATTTGGATTATTATTTGATTTCAAATTTATCATACTTCTTGTCTATAGGTCACGGGAAGAGTTCAACTATTTCAAAGTAGGGTTTCAACCTTGGCCAATCAGTTGTCTCTGCTTCAAAAAAAATTTATAGAGTGCAGGCCATTTCTGGTAGCACGTAATGAAGTGAAGTTTGCATTTAAACTGGCAAGGGATGCTATAATTTCTCAGATTGTGTGGTCTGCAGAAGATGACAAAGGCAAAAAGAGTAAGAAGGAGACTTGTGTAATTTGCTTTGAGGATAGAGATGTGGGTCAAATGTTTGAAGTCTCAGGGTGTCTGCATAGATATTGCTTTTCTTGCATGAAACAGCATGTCGAAGTGAAGCTACTTAATGGGATGGAGGCTGTGTGTCCTCACGAAGGATGTAAAGCTGAAGTGATAATTGATAGTTGTGGAAACTTCTTGGATCGAAGGTTAGTTGAAATCATGAGCCAAAGGAAAAAAGAAGCTTTGATTGATGTTACAAAGAGGGTGTATTGTCCATATTTGAAATGCTCAGCACTAATGTCAAAAAGTGAGGTCCTGGAATATACCAATGGTTTCTTTGTTGGTGCAGAACAATCTGGAGCTAGGAAATGTATCAAATGCTGTCGCTTTTTCTGCATCAACTGCAAGGTCCCTTGGCACTATAATCAGACCTGCCATACTTATAAAAGATGTAATCCTCATCCACGTGTAGAAGATGCTATGCTTGATTCACTTGCGAAAAAGAATCTATGGCGCCAATGTGTGAAGTGTAGCCATATGGTTGAACTAGTTTATGGTTGCTATCATATAACTTGCAGGTAATGCATTCATCGTCTGGTTAGTGTAGGTTGTGCTGTGATTGCTTTTTGCCTAATCCCCATCTTTGTGCCTTTACTTGAGTTTCTCTTTTGTCCAGAATGTACTGCTTACCTATTGTCTGCTTTGCTTTTGCAGATGTGGACATGAATTCTGTTATACCTGCGGAGCTCCGTGGAATAACAAGAAACCAACTTGTACCTGTCGAATCTGGGATGAGCGGAATATCATACACAATAGACAAAGGCGATGATTATGGGTTTTGTTTAACATGACTAACTAGGATTTTGTTTATAGCTGTCTTGCTCCTCCTCTCCCTACCGACTCTTTGATCTTGGAAAAGAAACTGGGAGAACTTTTTGCATGTGTTTCCAAAAGACTGAGCTAGATCAAAGTATCTAACAGTAAGAAATAGGTTTCACAATGATACTGGGTGCCATATTATCTTTTGCTTTTTGTCTAAATGTGTTTTTGCCTTTTGCTTTTAGTTCAACTTCAGCTTGATGTGCTCTCGTGAGGCCTCGTTTATATCTTTTTCTTTATCTAACTACTTGAAGGAGTGCACGATTCCGTTTCCCATTTAGCTAGAGATAGAAAATGTAATTGACATGGGGCTAGGAAAAAGAAAAAAAGTAAATTGCTCTGGTGATTTTATTTTATTGGGTGAGTTTATGGCTGAGGTGGCAAAGTATGCCTTAGAATTTCTCGGTCCAAAGGCCTTGTTGAATCTCCAATATGTAGTTTGAAGTGGGAGGATAAGGGCGCTATGATATGAGTGCGCACTGATTACAATGGTGTTTGTTTGATTTGCAAGAGTCAAACCTACATTTTAAGGATAAAGTTAAATGAGTTATCCTTTTTAACTTGTCCTTTATAATTATCTACTTGCTAAGTATGTTATCTAAATAAATTTTAAAAATATCAACATTACTCTTTCTTTAAAAAAAATTTGAATAAATATAAAATTTCAATTAAATTCCATATAATTATTTTTAGAATAAATTTAAAACTAAAAATTTATTTACTTTTATTTCGTAAATTATTTTATCATAATAATTTTATGAAAAGTGAACAAATAATAGATAATAGTTTCATTTCAATTGAATAAATTATCCTTATTTATAAGGAAAAAATATTTAATTTGATATAAAGACTCAATAACATAAAAAAATAAATTTTCTTAAATATTTTTATTAAATATAATTAATTTATAAATTCAATAAATATATTTAAGTCCAAAGTCTAAACTTTTTTTTTAAGAATACAAGTCTAAACTAAACATACCTGAGAAATACACTTTAAAAAGGAAATGTAACAAATAACTCCCCTCTTTTGTGGTTTATGATGATGTTATTTTTGTTATTATTACTTGCCACAAAGTGAAAAATAATAATAACAAATGAATTTACCAGTAAGATAAGATGGGCCGGTTCAGTGTGGGTTGGATCCAAGTTCAAACCTTTGTCCAAGCTCTCTGCATTTTTATGGATGGAATCCGGAAGCCCAAACTCGTGTATCCTACATATGTACTACTGTGGTAGTGCATGGAGCAAAATTCGGCGTGCGCGTGTTGAAAACCAACATTAAAAAGTGGAAATTTCTAAAACCAGAAAGAGCAGAATAGTGCTCTTATTCATTTCAGATCTCAATCAGTTTCCATCGCGTAAACCTCAGAACACGAACAGAGAGAGGCAAGAGAAGAGACGATGAGTGGGACGGTAAAGAAGATAACAGATGTGGCTTTCAAGGCATCAAGGAACATAGATTGGGATGGTATGGCCAAGCTTCTTGTCTCCGACGAGGCTCGCAAGGAGTTCAACACTCTCCGCCGCGCTTTCGACGAAGTCAATTCTCAGCTTGAAACCAAATTCAGCCAGGTCTACTTCTTCCCTCCTTTCTCTCTCAATCTAAGTTTTTAGGGTTTAATTATTTTAGCAATGATAAAGTTTAGATCTGCGTTCTCTCAATAATTAGGGTTTCGTGGAACAAGTCTGTTCGATCTGAACCAAACAAAATGCCTTTTTTGTTGTATATAGTATTGCAAATTTGTGTATTCGTTTTCTTTTATGATCGGATGGCACCAATTTAAATTCTGGCTTAGATTACTTTGAGCTATGAGTTCCTTTCATTTTTCAAATATTTGTTATGGGAAAAGCTAAGCCAAAAAGTGCCAATTTATTCTGTAATTGTTTGAGGATCATCAGGGAAATATTTTATGAGCTGACTTTGCTATTCAATATGCATTGATTTGGGATTCAATGGTTATATTGAGCATTAGCTTTTGGGCATGATTACCATTTTAAATCCAATGGTCCAATCAATATGTTATTAAGGAATACAATTCATGCAATCATTCTGGTGAAATATGATGCTAGTTACTTTTGCTGGTAGGAAATGTTCATTAAGGGGGGTTTAAATGTGGTTAATTAGATATGGATACATGATCATTTCGTTTAATAAATCTAACAAAACGAACATTAATGTCTTCTTCTGCTTTTAAAATTTGAACAAATTTATTCCTTGTTATTATTCTTTTGGATTATTTATTTCCCATGTGCAGGTGATGAGTTGATTTGTGGTCGGAACAATGGTTTGGACTAGGACTGCAATAAATTTTTGCAGTTTCTTGTGAATTTCTTTTATATTGTCAATCTTTTGAACATGGTTTTGTTTCTTGTTTGTTGGCCTGTTTATTTTATTGTGTTTGTGTTCTGTAGTAGTTGCTTTATTGCTTGTTCATTTATTTCCAATTGAAGATATATATGGTTAATGACATTGCAGATTGGCATGAAATACCTTTTCATTAATTAAATATTGATGAGTAGTTATTTTTGCTCTAAATTATGCAGGAACCTGAACCCATAAACTGGGACCATTATAGGAAGGAAATCGGTTCTCGCTTGGTTGATGTGTACAAGGAAGCCTATGAGAGTATGTTTTTTACATTCTTTAATTGTGGTTGTAGATTTCTTTTTCTTCCGTAGTTTTTTACTTCTGTAAGTAGTACCCTTTGCTATTTGCATCAACAACTGAAAGTCTTTTGAACAGGAAGTCTCTGAAAGTAGGGTTCTTCCTTGGCTTTAGGATATTATTTTTCCCTAATTCCTGGTCAAAATTGGGGTAGCCATTGGATTTTTGTTTAGCATAAATTTTTTTTTTTTTGCAAAAGTAGGTGCTGCTGGAATTAGTATTAAAGCTTCTCTTAATGGTATATTAGGTATTTGAAGCTGCTGTGCTTTAAGCTTAAAACTATGCTTTACACATATTAGTATTTTCTGCTGTGGAAATTCTGGATCTGTTTCGGGGATGAAAATGTTGGTCAAAGTGCTCTTTCATGCTAATTCAGCTTTGTATTATTGTGTAATGCTTTGCAGGCATCGAGATACCCAAGTATGTCGACACAGTCACTCCTCAATACAAACCAAAGTTTGACTCTCTGGTGAGGATTGGAGATATTCATTTTCAATTTCTGTGACCTCATTTGTTGGGGAAATGCATGGCAGAAACTACCTCACATGGCTACACACACAGAGGATAGGTTCTGTAAAATGGACCTTCAAAGGGTTGTGTTTCTCATTGATTTCTTTGGTACATATATATAGAGAGATATAGCTATTGGGTTTTGATTTCAAAGGTAAATTTTGACCATTCCTAACTGGTAACCATGCTTATCTCTGCACCCTAACTAAGCCATGACTAGCTGAGTAAAACACACAATCTAAAGTCCATACCTGCCACCTAACCCGACTAACAAAGTTTCTCCAGCAAGCTTTGTAGCATAAAACAAAATACAATTTCCTATGTAAAATTCAAACTAGTTAAAAATATCTCGACCAAAATCCCATAGCTCCAACACTTTCGTGAGATTTTTGTTAGAGGATTTTAGCTCGTGCTTCCATTTGAATTTTTGCTTGTCCTTTCTTTTTTCTTAGAGCATCTTTCTCATGGAATGTAAACTATATTGATCTTTTTTTTGTGACCTCTCGCCAATAAAAAGTCCCACCTGAAAGTAACTCCCTCAATAGTTTCCAAAGTTCCATGAAGTTTCTTCAACTTCATTCTGCTGCATCTTCTTCGGCATATAGTGGCTCTTTTTCCTCAACATTAATTTTCTTTTGGCAGTTTAGGATATGCTTTGGTCCGTCAATAGATTTGTGAATTTTTAGACATCTCGGTTTTTTTCAACAATTTTTTTCCGCTTATAGACATGCACGTCTTTCAATAATTTTTTGCTGCTTTAGGACATGGCATGGGTCCTCTTCAACAAGGTTTGTGGTTTCGGGACATGCCAGGGTGCTCTTCAGGTTATGGACATGCCTGTCCTCTTTAGACTTTTACTTTCAGATACTCAAAAACGAATTTCTAACCCTTGAAAATGGGTGGAATTTAACGAAAACAGTTTAGACTTGATGGGCATGCTTCATTTTAAACCAAAGATTTGTTTTCACTTTCAAAACCGCTCTTATTTTCACTCAAAATACTTAATTTTTTGCCTTTCACTGGAAGCCATTTAAGACCTACTAAAGCTTTGATACCATGTTGGAGGAATGGATGGCAGAAAAACTGCCTTACAAAGCTCGCACACACGCGTAATACAAATTCTGTAAAATGAACCTTCAAGGGTGTGTTTCTCATTGATTTCTTTGGGACATTTATACAAAGATGATAGCTATAGGATTTTGATTACAAAAGTGGGTTTCAGCCATTTCTGACCACACTTATCTTTGCACCTTAACTAAGCCGTACCTGGTGGTAAAATACACCATCTAAAGCCCCTACTTGCTACCTAATCCCACTAGCAGACTTGCTGTAACAACAGAAAACGAAAGATAAGTTTCTGTCCAAAGTTCGGACTCACTAAAATATCTCAACGAATATCTTGCAGCTCCAACCTCATCACTTGCTCCTTTAGCTTCTTTGGAACTTTCACAAGGCTGAAGGATCTGCTGCTACTCTCTGTAATTTTCTTGAAGCAACTATAACATAATCTAGCTTACCTTGCTTAGAATTTCAAAATATAAATTTAAATGCTCAATTGAGTTGGTTTTTCTGATTTTCTGTGCTCGTCATACTTGTACAAATGATGTTCAAAAAACTTATATTTCATTTCTTTCAACCATCTAATGAACTCGAATTGTCTTGAGCACAGCTGGTGGAACTAAAGGAAGCAGAGGAAAAATCTCTTAAGGAGTCTGAAAGATTAGAAAAAGAAATTGCAGAAGTCCAAGAGTTGAAGGTGATGAAATTACTGCTTCATTTCTTCTCTCTTGTTTTGTCTTATTGCAAAATATTTAATGGTCTATTTTCTCATGGGATTTATTGTCAAATTAACAGCAAAAGATCAGTACCATGACTGCTGATGAATACTTTGAGAAGCATCCTGAGTTAAAGAAGAAGTTCGATGATGAAATCCGCAACGATTATTGGGGTTATTGATTTCAGGTGTGTGTATTCAGTCATGGGGAGCTTGAAATTGAATTTTCAGTTTGTCCAAAATATCATGGGCATCGAATAAAAAAAAAACACACCAGAGTATCTTTCTGATTTTGGTTGTCTGGTCTTTTTGGATGCACCAAGTTGAATATACTTGGCTTTTGACTCCATGAAATGCTCAATTAGTTAATAGATATTGGGAAAGCATGAACAAGCTTTGCACTGTTACATTCTTGAGTAGTTCAATTAATTGGTTTTGTTGTGCTACTTTGCGATTTTAATTTGGTTTGAATCATAAATTGGCAAACCATTAATGAGGATACAACACAGAAGCAATTTGGATAAACTGCTGCATGGAATTACCAGCAGACATCTAAAATAGAGAGATTGTATATACATGAAATGAATGGTTGCATGCATATATTAACATTTAGCCATTTATGAACTTAGTTTCACATAAATGTTTAGAAAATAAGTGCATATGATTCGATAAAAATACAAAGAAAAAAATTATATAATGATCAAAATAAATTTAATTGATCTCTTAGATAATATAATATCGAAACTGCTCAAAAAAGTCCTTGTCTGGTGTACACTTAATGGCCAAAAGGTTTATTAGATTGTAATGTGTATATTTTGACCTTTTTTTTTTGTTGTCTCTGTTTACAGTCATAGAGAAATTAGCTCATTTTCCAAGGCCCCACACTCTGAAAAATGTAATTATTCTGTATATTTGATATGACTAAAATATTGCATGTGCCTTAATTCCTCACTAGTAGCCAACTTCTGCGGTGCTTCAATTATGCACAGGACCAGTAGAGCGGCCATATGCGGCAAAACCATATCCATGTATTCTTCTGCTGGCATCGCATTATTAGTTAGACAACTAAAGCACCTGAAAATATTAACTGAATTTTGTTACTAATCTTAATTTTCTGCACAAAAACTGAATTTCTTTCATTCAAAATGACAGAATTGTTAGTACATTTATAACCCAAAACACACTTTAAAAAGAAAAAAAAAATTAGTTGACTCAATTTTAATATAAATTCGGTACTACACACTTTTGATTTTATTTGTTTCATATAGTTTCAGAAAATTCATTTAAAATGATATATTTTTACGTTTAGTACAAATGGAGTACTTATTTTTCTTCTAACCCATAAACTCTTTTGTTTGTGAAACTTAATATAATTAAAGCTAAAATTTAATATTTTATGCACAATTTTTTTTATTGCAACTTTTTATTTGTTTCTATATATCTCTTTGATATTTGGAGCATCTGAAAAAATCAATTAACGAAAATGATATACAAATTAGAAAAAAGAAAAGACATTTTCCGAATAGTTTTCTTTAAAATATTTTCAAAATATAAAAGCAATATTATTATTCATTATTTATAATAACATCAGCAAAGGAGCTTTCCTTATAAAAATACTACTCACAGGTATAGATTCTCTCGACAATGATGCGCAAAAGACGCAACGTAACGCAAAGGGTCTGTACCTCAAAACGACTGCGTTAGTTACCACTGTTGTGCACGTCCCGCCTCGCTAACTGCCAACACCATTTTCTCTCTCTTATATTTGCGTACTTTTTTGCTCACATGCCTTATTATTGTCCGTCCCCTTCAATCACCCATTTTTCGTCGCAGATTATGAATGAAATTGTACTCATACCAAATTAATTGAATTTTTTTATTATTTTTATAATCAGGGGAGCAAAATGTTTTTTACTATGCGTTTCTTCAGGATCGAATTTATATTTAATATTTTAGGATATTTGAAGTTATTTAACCCTTAATATATTGTTAAGGATGGCGCGATTCGTTCCAAGCACGGCTCATGTTCTATATTTGTGGTGGGTCACACTTAGACAATTGTATAACATAATATATATGTAGTGTGATAGGACACTATGTACAAATCTATTCAAAAGCAAGGATAAAACGGAACAACACTTGGACATGACATCAATAATTTGTTTAGAGAAAACATGTAGTTTGCCTCTACAGCACGTGAGACTATAATTATTATGACTACTATGAAATTTACTGTCTGGCTAAGAATTAACGCCATAAATGTCTTTCAAAAAAAATAATACTATATATGTGTATATGATGAAAATGATTAAATTTGATAAATTTATTATTTTTAAGAAATTATTAATTTGATTGATTATATTGATTTTTTACTTCATATTTAAAAAATTAATTGTTACAACAAGAAAGAATATATTAAACTTCTAATATAATTTTTCTTTTTAAGAATTCTCATTATAGTGTTTTTTTTAAACAATAATTTTTATTATAGTTAAACGACATATACTTTAAAAAATTTATTATCCATAATAGTAAAGAATGTATGTGATTTCTAATCGATAAAAGTTAAAAATATAATCCGGATTAAAACATACAAAGCCACATTATATATTAGTAATATTTGCATTTACATGTAAATAGGCATTAATGTTAGGAGTTGATTAGTTTTTGGATTTTGTTGAATAAAGACCTATTCTTTAGGGAAGTCCTATTCCTTAGGAAAGTCCTGGTCTTATGGATTTATTTGTTTTTGTTGTTTACGTTTTTGTTTTGATTTTATTGTAAGGCTATATATAGCCAAGGCTGAACCATTTAATGGCAGCAAATAAGAATTTCAATTGTTCAAAGTTCTTTGTTCAAGTTTCTCTTAAGCTTTAACAATTGGTATCAGAGCCCCCACTAGGTTTCTGAAACGAGAAGTTGCAATCTTCAACGTTTGTCAAACACTGAGAGAATAGCAGATGACAAAACTTTAACAAAGATCCCTCACTTCGACGGTCACTATGATCATTGGAGTGAGTTGATGGAAAATTTGCTCAGAGCAAAAGGTTTGTGGAATTTGGTGGAGCAAGGCTTCACGGAACCAACAAAAGGGACGAAGTTAACTGAGGCTCAACAGGCAGAGCTGGATGATGCAAAGACCAAGGACTATCAGGTAAAACATTACCTGTTCCAGGCTATTGATCGAACTATTTTCGAACAAGTCTTAGACCGTCGTACATCTAAGATTGTTTGGGACTCACTGAAACGAAAGTTTGGAGGAAATCAGAAGGTGAAGAAATCTCTTCTCAATGCCTTAAGAAGAGAATTTGAGATCCTGGAAATGCGAAATGATGAAACGATTACAGAATATTTTGCTTGGGTGATGTTAGTTGCAAAGAAAATGAGAAGCAATGGAGAAGAGATGCCAGACAAAAAGATTGTAGAGAAAATTCTACGCACCCTGATAGACAAGTTCACTTATGTTGTTGTATCCATTGAAGAATCCAAGGATACAGATACAATGTCCATTGATGAGTTGCAGAGCTCATTAGCGGTACATGAACAGAAATTTTGTCGACCCAGTAACAATAATGAAGACCAGGTGTTAAAAATAGAAAGTCGATCGAGCACAAGCAATCGAGGAAGAGGAGGTTACAGAGGAAGGGGGCGTGGAAGAGGTAGAACCAATTTTGACAAGGCTACTATTGAGTGCTACAGATGTCATGAGGAGGTTACATTTAATTTAGTGATAAATGAATATTTAACTTGAATCTCTTTCATTAATAGTAAAAAATATTAAAAAATATCAAAATAAAGATGAAAAAAAATTAAAATAGAAACACAATAATTAGAAAAAAAATTCTAAAAAAATAAATATTGGTCAAGGCAGTTTGTTTCCGTAAAATAACTTGTAGGAAAACATTTCTCACAATTTTCTATTATTTGGAGACTTCAAAAAAATAAATCAACGGAAAATGACTTCGACAAACTTGTTGTAACGTTATAATCTATATTTTGTTATTTTATTAATCATCAATAGCCACTACCACCACTTACCATTCACCACCACCAGCCACCACCGTCATTCATTGACGACTTTCATAATTTACTTTTTGTTACATTATTCTCATGTTTAACAATAAAATTTTTAAAATAAGAAATTTATATTATTAGCATTTTTTTATTTTTATGGTCTATGAGTTAAGATTTTTAATATTTTAAATTAATTTTCAAATTGCAACCAAATAACAGAAAATAAGTTTTGGAAAATATTTTCATCATTGAAAAACATTTTTTAGATGTAAGTTATTTTCTGGAATCAAACGCAGCCCAAATTTGATAAAATAAATAATTCAAATAAGTAAAACAATTGTAAAATTGACTTTGTAGATAGAGAATGGTAGTTTTGTCATAAAAAGTTAGACTACTTAGTTTTGATGAATTTATTTGGAAATTTCACTTATTTTTGTATTTGGTATAAACATGTCCAATTTCATAAAATTAAAATTCCTAGATTTGAAATCTCTATTTTTTCATTTTAAATATAAAAAAATGAATTTCTAAATAAATTTCATAAAATTTTATAGAATTTATTTATTTTAAACAAGGGATAAGAGTACAATTATTAAAAATATATAAGTAAAATTTATTATTAAATAATATTACTATATAAATATCTTAATCTATATAAAAAAATATAAATATCTTTTCAGCTTGCAGCGGAAACTATATCATACAAAGAGTAAAAATTGTTTGAGTTTAGAGTCTCTTTGGTTATAAAAGTTTTGATCAATTTATTACACGAGAGTTACTTTTAATGTAAAAACTGTAATATTACTTTTAAACCCCAAACCAAACAATATAAAGCCCAAAAGGCCCTTTTCTTTTTTTTGTATTTGCAGCTGACAAACTTTGAAGTCTTAAAAACAAAAGCCTCCATTTCTCTCTCACTTCTTTCCTTTTCCATAACGAAATGGAGACTCTACGCCTAACGCCGTCGCAATCGCCACTCCTCCGCCCTAACCACCGGTTCGAATTGGCTCCACAAACACTCTCTCGATCCCACAGGAATCCATTTAAGTCGTTCATCAATGCCGCTATCTCCAAACAGACGGCAGAGGTCCCTCCCCCAATGCCTACTACACCATCGCCAGAATGGCCATCCCCGAACTCTGCCGCCTCTATTGTTTCCTCTCCTTTGAAGAAAGTTTCTCCCAATTCTCTCCAGTACCCGTCTGGTTACCTCGGAGCTGTGCCGGACCGTACAGTTCAGGAGGGGACTAATAACATAATAAATGCTATGGGATATTTGACCAGTATATTGTCGTCTAAGGTTTATGACGTGGCGATTGAATCTCCTTTGCAGTTCGCTCCTAAGCTTTCAGAAAGATTGGGGGTTAAGGTTTGGCTTAAGAGAGAGGACTTACAGCCGGTAAAGCTTCCATCTTTTTCAATTTGTTTTCTAGTTTTGTGGCTTCTCTCTCTTTTTGGTTTTGTTTGAGGTATTTGTGGCTCATTGAACTTTGAATTGTTTCTTTTGTTTTTGGGAAGACAAATGTGAAATATTTTGGTCTTGTTGTTGCAATTTTGAGTATAGTTTATTGAGTTACTTCTTGAAATGTGATAAAATTTCTCTTTTTGGGTTTTTGGCAGTTATTGTGAGGATGATGTTTTTTTCCCTGTCTGCAAGTTTTGCTTAAGTTAATTATCCTTGATCCTTGTTGGATGGGAGCTTTTGTTTTGAGACAATCTTTTGACAACTATATTTCGGATGTCATTCAATAGATTTTCTAATGAACTAGAGTGTTTTATTTAGCTGGTTTCCGGTGATTAATTTCAGTGGTGCTAGCATTTGATGTGCTCTGCGTGGATTTTTTTTTAATTTGTGTTGCTCTTGCTTATGAACTTGTATCTCACTTTCTTACTTCAAAATTTCTTTTCTGATTGGAAATGTGCTCAATTAGTGGCACAATGTGAGGTTAACTTTTCAGGTTTGTTCTTAATTTTAGAAAAGAAGCTGCCTTCGTATGCTGGTTGCATTAGAATCAATCTGTACTTTTCATTCATTTTATTTGGGTTGGGATTGCTGTTTGACATTTGAGTGGGGAAATATGCATTTGCTGATAAGTTCTTCTACTGTTTTTTTTTTTCATAATCTGGTTCTCAGGTATTCTCATTTAAGTTGCGTGGAGCTTATAATATGATGGCAAAAATTCCAAAGGAACAGTTGGAAAGAGGGGTTATCTGCTCATCAGCTGGAAACCATGCTCAAGGTGTTGCATTAGCTGCCAAGAGACTAGGCTGCAATGCAGTGATTGCTATGCCTGTAACTACTCCTGAAATCAAGGTACACTTCTTTCAATTTGATTTTTGTCCTTCTATCATGATTCTGTTAATTGAATTGGACTTTTTCCCCTCTTACAGTGGCAATCTGTTCAGAGGTTGGGTGCAACTGTTGTTCTAGTTGGGGATTCTTATGATGAAGCACAAGCGTATGCAAAAAAGAGGGCCAGAGAGGAGGGTCGAACATTCATACCTCCTTTTGATCATCCCAATGTTATCATGGGACAGGGAACTGTTGGGATGGAAATTGTGCGTCAAATGCAAGCCCCACTACATGCGATATTTGTGCCTATTGGCGGTGGTGGACTGGTAGCTGGTATTGCTGCCTATGTAAAGAGGGTTAATCCTGAGGTCTGTTGGTGGTTATGCTAGAATTTTCATCTACTATGTTGTTTTTGAATTGTTCAAAAAATGCACAAGTATGTTGCAAGTATGTTGGCACTGTACTTTTCTATGCATATTGATCATAGGAGAAGTTTCATGGGTTCTAGGATCTTTGTATTTGTATGTACCATTAACTTGATAAACAAATGCAGGTAAAAATCATTGGGGTGGAACCCTTTGATGCAAATGCAATGGCATTGTCCCTACATCATGGTGAGAGAGTGATGTTGGACCATGTTGGAGGTTTTGCTGATGGTGTGGCTGTTAAAGAGGTTGGTGAAGAAACTTTCCGTTTGTGCAAGGAATTGATAGATGGTGTGGTTCTTGTAAGCCGTGATGCAATTTGTGCCTCTATAAAGGTAAGGCTTCGTTCTTGTTCCAAGGTTTGCACGACTCTTGGGCTACATTTAGTACACGAGGTGGAGTAAGGAATAAAATAGAGAAAAGAATGGAATTAAAATAAAAATAGAAATTCCAATTCCTACATTTGGTATGCAGCATGGATGGAATTTTGATTTCATTCCTTTGTTTAGTTATAGGAACGGGGGAGGAATGGAATGCGGAATCATTAACAAATCCAAAATATAGATAAGTAATAATTTTACTATAATTTAATTTATTCAGTGGCAATATATGAAATTATAAAAAAAAATTTAATTCCCAACGACTTTGACTTTTGTTTTGTTATGTTACATTATTTTTTTCAGGCTTATTTTCCTCTAATTTTTTTTTATCTTTTACTGCAGATAAAATTGATAAATCTATATGATATTCAAAACTATTTTTATGAGGTTATTATTATTTTAAAGTGATAATAAAGTTTGTTGTTTAGCATATGAAAAAAAAGGTGTATTTGTTTGTTTGAAAAAATGAAACGGATAGTAAGCCATTTTTGATTAATTTCGATCCCCTCAGGGAATTTCTACCCCTGATACATTTCTTTCCTATTCCTAATTCCCCTCATTTATGCTGTGAATAATGGATTGTGGCATTGGGATTCTATTTGCTATTCCTTTCCATATAGTGAACATGGCCTCAGGACTTGCCTTGACTTCCCATCTTGCATTCCAACTTGCCTTAATTTGCTGAGACATAGCTGGAAATTGTATTCCTTTATAGAACAGTGTTAACTATAAAAGCTGGTACAAAAGAATCGAATTGATTGAGAACATGTTTCATGTGTTGCAGGACATGTTCGAAGAGAAAAGAAGCATTTTGGAGCCAGCAGGTGCTCTTGCCCTTGCTGGAGCTGAAGCATACTGCAAATATTATGGCCTTCAGGGCAAAAATGTTGTGGCAATAACCAGTGGGGCAAATATGAACTTTGATAAACTGAGGGTTGTGACTGAACTTGCCAATGTTGGTAGGCAACAAGAGGCTGTGCTTGCAACTGTTATGCCAGAGGAGCCTGGGATGTTCAAACGTTTTTGTGAACTGGTTTGTCTTCATAACTTTAATAAACTTCTCTTGTGGAGTAATTGTTTTATTCTGTGATAAAAATGATTTGGATGGCAGGTGGGACCCATGAATATCACTGAGTTCAAATACAGATGTAATTCTGAAAAGGAGGCCGTTGTTTTGTACAGGTTAGTTTTATTTGATTGATGACTTGCTAGAAAACCTTGTTCATTTTGTAGACATATCAAAGCATTAAACTATTGACGAAAAAAAATTACTATAAAATAAAATATTCTGTTTCTTCTAAATAATTTGGGGTATTGTTACTATTTTGCTATTTGATAGTAAAAGCAACAGCCCTCAACTCTTTGTGATGTTTTTGTGCAGTGTTGGCCTTCATACAGTTTCTGAAATTGAAGCATTACAGCAACGGATGGAGTCTTCTCAACTGAGAACTTACAATCTTACATCAAGTGACTTGGTCAAAGATCACCTGCGTTATTTGGTAAATATATTTTACTGAATTATTTCTTCAGAAGACTGCTTAGGTGTGACATATAGCATGACTACGAGCTGACTCTTGGATGTTCGATGCTCGTGTTTTTTTCCCATGTGTGCTATTTCTGAATATATTGTATCTTATTACAGCAAATTATCTTTGATTTTATGAACCATAATGTGTGAACAACCTCCTGCTTTCTCTTCTTCTTGTCCATCCTGATTCCTAGTCAACTAGTTTTAATCCACCTTTGCCCCCAACCTAAAGCAACTTCTTTCCTTCCCCAAACAATAATTGGATAACAATTATAGTGTGTAGACTAAAATTTCTTTAACATTGCATTATGCGTGTGCATTTGTGGTGTAAGAGGAGGCATGGTGAATCTCTACTCTGAAGTTCCATTAAATGCATTTATTCTTGCAAAATTAGTAAACTGAACCTATGTAAAATTTTGTCTTGCATATTTAAGTGTGATTGTAATGCTAGTTTGTAATGTACCTCTTACAGATGGGCGGTAGATTGAATGTTCAAAATGAGGTTCTTTGTCATTTTGTTTTCCCAGAAAGACCTGGGGCTCTGATGAAGTTCTTGGACACCTTCAGTCCTCGTTGGAACATTAGTTTGTTCCATTACCGTGGGCAGGTTGGTTTCACAAACCTATTAACATTTCAATTGTCTAGAGGCATTTTTCCTGAAGTGCAAGCCATATTAAAATTTGTGGACTTTCTTTCGAACAGGGTGAAACCGGTGCAAATGTGCTGGTTGGAATCCAGGTTCCTGAACATGAAATGGACGAGTTCCATAGCCATGCCAACAGTGTTGGGTATGATTACGATCTTGTAACTGGTGATGATAACTTCCAGCTTCTGATGCATTAATTGGAGCTTCCCTGTGATTTTTATATCAACTTGAATATCTTACTATGCACAACACTCAAAAAACTTTTTGGTGTGTGGAAAGAAAGCACCAATATGTTTGCCATCTTGTGAAAGAAAGGGAGTTGATATGCTTTGTAGTTCTCTTGCTATCATCTTTGTAAAATATATTATTAGGTTTCACAACCGCACCGCACATTTGACTAGCTTCTAATTTAGTTGAATTATATTTTGTGCCTTGATTTAAGGCACTAAGAAGTTGTATATTTATGAAGAGACTGACAGGTGAAATTTTTTATCTTGACTTCTATTAACTGTTTCATTCTGCAGTGGTAACCTGAAATCTATTGTCTGAAGGCAAACACGGCATATTCACTGTTCATTTTTAATAGTGTGGAGATATCTCTATGCATATAATTGCTTCTATGTGATTTTTTGTTTGTTATTTGTTTCATTCTCTCTTGCAGGAGTACATTCCTGATTCACAGGAAGAAGCAGTACTGTCAAAATAGAGATTCTGTCCCTGACTTGGTGGCGAGTGTTGTACAACTGTTGGTCTGAGAATTTGTGGAGGGAGAGTCAGAGCTCCATCTCTGTAGAAGAGTACAAAAGTCCTCTGTTTTTAGGCTTAGGCCTTTGTAATTTAATGCCCATTTTGAATGAAATTAGGTAACTTGCCTTCAAGAAGACATCAAAACCTAAAATGGATCTCCTGAAGCACACAGTAATAGACTAGAAAACCAAAGTAGAGACTTGAACAACTTAAACATTTTGCTTAATTCAAACAAATCCTAAAAGCATAAAAAAGGAAACCTGCAATTCATTACAGATCAGGATGACCAGGTACATTGCAAATGTAAAAAACACCTTAGTCCCTGAATTATATCTTAGCTTAACATTTTTGTCCCTCACTTCAATAAATTAATATATGATACCTTTAACTTCTCATTCAAACTAACTATTGGGTCCTTCGATCTCAAAATAACTCAGTATGGGGTCTTTTAGTTCCAAATATGAGCTCTTTACCGTCAGTCAAACACATTCTTTGGAATTTAAAAACAAAATGACCCAATGGTAAATTTAAAGTAGAAGTTAGAGAGATCATAATAATTTTTTAAAAGTAGATTGAACAAAAGAGTTAATTCAAATATAATTTAATGATCCAGTGTCATTTATTCATCATTTCTACTGATTTCTTCTTTTGGATGACGTATCTGCGTTTTCTTGTAACATGTTTCTTGGGTTTTCACCTAGGAAAGAACAAAAAAAAGAAGAAGAAAGCTCTGGTACAGACATATGCAACCCATAAAAGAGTATTTAATAAAACCTGAAGAGCTCCTGAAATTTTGCAGCAACATTTAAAAGCTCAAAGAGTACAATATTTCATTTATACTGCCTCAAAATAATATATATACAAATTTGGGTTCTGTGGTTCTTTATGGACTTGAGGTACACATTAACATGAGCTGATTCTTATAGTATCACTGTCATGAATGAGCCTGTGTTCTTGATCAGTGGGTTCTCTCTCTTATTTTATTTCGTTTTTGTTCTATATTTATATTTATATCATAAGTTATAAAACAAAAATAACTCTTTCATTTCATCTAATACTCTACGCAGTCACATAATTGTCAAGAAATTTTCGATATTTTACTTTTTATTAGAGGATCGAATGAGTGATTTGGCACCCAACAGAAATGCAAAGCAGTTCTCCTTCATAATGATTTTCTCTATGTGGCAGTGTTATCATTAAAGGGGAAAAAAGCCTTTGACCCTTTTTGTAAAATCACTTCAATGCTCTTCCTTTTTTTTTTTTTAAAAAAAAAGATATATGCTTGATCTGTATTTATGTTACCTAGCTTGAGAAATGTATGAACAAACAAAGAATATGGAAGATAATGCTAATTGTGAAGGAGGTATCATGTTTCATGCACAGCATTTTATGTAATTTGAAAGCAAAAAACTCATCTCCAAGTTTTTTAAACCCTTTCTTTAGGTTGATTTTTATATATCATGCTAAGTTTATTTATTTATCTTTGTTCGTAGATAAATTATCATATTAGAATCAGAAGATTCGCAAAAACATATATTCTTCTTTAATGGTATGATTTCGGAGATCAAACTCTAATGAACAAAATGGAAGTAAATTCACTTATCAATCAAGCTCACGAATAAACTTAGTTTACACTTTCTGTTACCACATAACTTACGTATAAACATAGCCATTAAAAGTTTACACTTTTAGTTAGCCTAATAAGTACATTAACATAGAGGACAAAATCCATGGAACTTCATAGAGTGCTAAACATGCTTCTTTCCCATAAAATAAGCAACTTTATTGGAACCATACTCTTTAGGACAGTTATATCACTTTTGACCATCATTCACTGCTATTCCTCTTCTTAAATTCTTCATCACCTGCCTCTTCTCATCTCAATTAACTCTTCCCTGTCTCTACTGAGCAGAAGTTTTAATTTTTTTACCTTTTTTTTTAAGAGGAGGAGGAAAGGAGAAATGGGGTTTGCAAGTAGTGATGTTTTGTGTACTTCAATTTTGCTTCTTGTTTTAGTTGCTTCAATAGCTCATGCAGAGCCTATTGTTCCGGCCTTGATAATCTTTGGCGACTCTGTTGTTGATGTGGGTAATAATAATAACCTTAATACAGTTATTAAGGCAAATTTTCCTCCTTATGGAAGAGACTTTGTTACACACAGACCAACTGGAAGATTCTGCAATGGAAAGCTAGCAACAGACTTTACTGGTAAAAGAATTTCTTCTTCTTCTTCTTCTTCTTCTAAAGTTGCATTCTTTTGATTTTCTTTGACTTTTTTGTTGTGTTATTGATTGATGGACAGCTGAGTACCTTGGTTTCACCTCATACCCACCAGCTTACCTTAGCCAAGATGCCAAAGGAAGCAACATTCTTACTGGTGTTAACTTTGCCTCTGCTGCTTCTGGTTTTTATGATGGCACTGCTAGGCTTTATGTAATGGTTTTTCACCTCATACCCACCAACTTTGCCTCTCTCTCTCTCTTGTCACTCTGTTGGAGGTTTATTGAGCCAAGTTGAGTTTCATTTAACATGCTTAAGTTCGACTTGATGAAGCTCAAAATGCTAGATCCTCAGCCAGTTTGGCTTAGTAGATATAAATTTCGTTATTAAATTCAAAACTTTAGTTCGGGTTTAAATCAATAAACGCCATTAGCGAGCATTATGGATCTTTGCTCAACTTTCAACTTGCTGCTCGAATCGAGTTGAATTGAAATATTTTACATGTTGAGAAGGAAAAGATGTATTCATTTACTACCTTAGGCTTTTCTCCCTTTCTGGGGTTATTAACTTGACTGTTTCTTGTGGATTCTGCAGGGGGCCATTGCATTGACCCAGCAGTTGAATTACTACAGGGAATATCAAACAAAAGTTGTGGATATGGTAGGACAAACCAAGGCCAATGACATATTCTCTGGTGCTATCCATCTTCTGAGTGCAGGGAGCAGTGATTTTATTCAGAATTACTACATCAATCCCCTTCTTAATGGAATCTACTCACCGGATCGGTTCTCCGATAATCTCCTGACATACTACACTACTTTCATTCAGGTATGGTGTAACACACTTTGCTCCTCACAAATATTTGAAAAAGAAGACAAAATCTGGAATGATAGATTGGTTTAAAGGAGTAATAAACTGCCTTCGGTTGAATCTGTCACAAAAGTCTGCACAAAATCAATCTGTCTATCGTAAGAGGGAGATTACATACAAACATACATCAATAGCATGATTTTGATCTGAAACATATACCGAGTGCTTTTCTTTTGAAGTAAGAATTGAGTTCGATATCTTAAAAAATGAGACATATCCATTTTTTTTCCCAAAGAACAAAGCTGTCTCTAACGAGGATTGTGCTGAACACAGAATCTATTTGAAATGGGAGCAAGAAGGATTGGAGTGACGAGCCTACCACCAACAGGGTGTTTACCTGCAGCTATTACCCTCTTTGGTGCAGGAAGCAACCAGTGTGTTGATAGGTTAAACCAAGATGCCATTTCCTTCAACAATAAATTAAACAGCACCTCAAAAAACCTGGCAAGTAATCTCCCTGGTCTCAAACTCGTGGTCTTTGATATCTACCAGCCTCTCTTGGATATGATCTCAAAACCCAGTGACAATGGTAATGTACCTCTTCTGCAACTAGTAGTTAGTCAATATGATGCAAATTTTCATATATTGACATACAAAGATAGACTAGAAAATTCTACTAATTTTTTGAGGACGAGGAATGCAGTTGCACAAAAACATTAATTCTCGTGTTATAATGCATTTCTCTCACAGGGTTTTTTGAATCAAGAAAGGCTTGCTGTGGAACTGGTACACTAGAGACCTCAGTGCTCTGCAATGAAAGGTCTGTGGGAACATGCACCAATGCTACACAGTACGTGTTTTGGGATGGATTTCATCCTTCTGAAGCTGCCAATAAGGTCTTGGCTGGTGATTTACTTGCACAGGGATTTGACCTCATTTCTTGAAGCAGCTCCCTCCACAGTTGAAACAATTTGCTACTATTATGTTCCTTTAATCTTCTCATATATGCTATATAAATGAACATTATCAGAAATATATAGGTACTTTGCAGGTTGTGGTATAACCTCATAGTTATTGATGTTTTAGTAAGAGAATTTTGGTTGGGCATGACCGCATGAGTGCTTTAATTTGATTGGTCTGTGCAGCTGAATCCCAGTTGTTGAATAAAACCAGTTATTCCTCAAAATCTTCCACATAGGGAATTTTCATCTGAAGCATTTTTAACCTCATTACTTCGTCAAAATGGGATAAGACAAAGCTAGCAATTTTTCGGAAATTTTCAACCAATTCAAGCATCTACAGAGCGTTCATTTTAAACCAATTCCTTTTTGTTTTTGAAAAAAGAAGTCATTTCTCTCCAGAAAGTAGCATTTCACCTCTCAATGCTCGTTCTGGAGCACTGCCTCAGTTATCCCCCTCCAATACCTCTTTTATCTTTTTTTCCTAATTTTTGTTCTTCAAAATGTTTCCTCTAATCTTTCTCTGTTTTCTTTTTTTTTTTTTCCAGCCAAGAAAAGAAAACAGTTCAGTGCATGAGATTGTTTCGGTTATCTCAAACTTTCAAGGCATGGCTAGGAAATTGAAACTTGATGCTTTTTAACTGATCTTATGCAGACCTATGCAATAAATTATAAAGGAAAAAGATATTCTAACTACAGATAGAAATTGTAATCAGTTGTACTTTTGTATAGAAGTAAAGATTTAGGAACACAAGGCAAAATAATCACCTGATTGCAAGAAAAACAAAGATCCATAAATCCCTAAGAAAGTTCAAATCCAGTGTTGGAACTGATTGCATAAAGAAGTTTTGCTCTCAAAGTGCTTGCACGTTTGTACGTTGGAAGCTGTAGCCATCCAAGAAATGAATAAAGCACAAGAACGTCCAAGGTTAGATGAAAATAAACAATATAGACTGGAAACTAAGACAAAAGATGCTGGGTGTTATTGTTCCTTGTATCAAGAGTACCTTGAGAGTGTTGTAGCATGTAGAAGCTGACGGAAGCCGCTCCACATCCTGTCCTCCGATTGTTGCCCAAAGAGAGGCATCGCATGCAACCTAAAAATCAAATTCCTATTTTTTAATTCCACTTATGATGAATTTAGGGCTTTGTTATCCTTTCCTCTTTTCCTTTGTTGTTTTTTTCCCCTTTTTTTATCTTTATTTTCTTTATTAGTAAAAGAAGAGAGGGGAACTGTGAGCATGGGGTAGAAAGAGAGGATGTCAGTCCAAATAAATCTGATAAAAAGAAACCTGCAATAATTCATAAAAGCATCTGCCTATGTCTTGCAAGCATGAATCAGTTACAGAGTCATTTTCATAACTGACAAACCAATCACAATTCTCAAAGCAACCCCACAATATACTACCGGCATGATGCATTTGTATAGAAGGAAATATCAAGCTAAACTTCATTAGACTCCACACAAGTCCAACCTCCAGAGAAGTATACTTTTAATGCATCAATTTCATTCTGCTCCAGTATAGTCACTCATGTGGCAGACGAATTCATGCAGAAGAAAACCCATTCATTACTAATCCAATGCTACGCATACACCTTGTTCAGAAAGAAAAGACTGAAGCCTGTTCAATTTATTTTAGACTACTTTCAACCAACTGTCAATGCTCATGGCATTCTTTTTGTACACCGTGTCAATAGTGACTAGCATAAGTATTTTCTTTTTACTTGCCAATATTTCAAAGTTAAAAGGATACAACTTGTGCAGCACAATACACATCTTATTCACCATTTCCTCACCAACAACACACAAAAAGAAACATTATACTAAACCATTCAAATAGCATCTCAAGCATTAGGAAATTCTTGAAGCACTACTATCAGAAGACACCAAAATAAGGTTAGAAACTAAATAGTACGATTTGAAATTACCCAGATGGTCAGATAAGGAATCTAAATTCAATTGCATGTTTCAACAAGCAAGGTAATCAACCATATCATTTTTCTTTTCTTATTCAAAAGTCACAACCAAATAGGCCATTTATCTAATAGTTCCAAAATGCCACAAAATATGAGATCAAGACCATACCTTATGGATGCTAAAGGATGGCTGCAAGTGCTTGAACCCAAGTAATGGAGCTCGAGAACAGCTGGTCACAAACTTAAGCAGCAAACATCTTTCATTTGGTTGAAATCCTCTAATTACCTGAAACATTTTCAAAGAAAATCCAAAACAAAAGGAAATATTTTAAACAATGCACTTTTCAAGATATCAAGACATGAGACCTTAAAATCAGAATACATATCATCTACTTCAAGATGGAATAATGAAAATGGTGCTTACTACAGGCATAGCTATCATAACTGAACTATACCTTTTGTCATAGATGTGGAATCTATTTGGGTTAGGGAAGCAGGAGATGGGTGGAGGCAGCCCATTGAGAAGCAGCAGAGTAGAAGAGAGTGTGTATGGAAATGTTCTTTAAACTATCATAAAGAGTGAAAAAGATACAAACATGCTGACGAAGCAAAAATGTATTGGAGGTCTAAACCAGACTAACACCAATGTAGAAATATTGCAAATTTTGATTGCAATTAAGTTTTATTGGCAATCAGATAGAGGAACTGCTAACATTACAGAACCTCACACAATTAGGACATTTTCCAGTTACCATTGTTTAAGTTTTCTCAACTAAGCAAGAAACTTTTGCATCCTTAGATTCTTTCAGAACAGTTTATTTAATATCATCTTCCTTCCATTAAATAGTTGTTTACTGAGTTAAAGATGACAAATTAAAAAAGTTGAGGCATAAAAGGTTAGATACACGTGAATATTCATTAAAAAAAATGAGTTTTAAGCACAAGCAAAATAAAACAATTTTAACTCCAATTTAGAGTCGGTACCTCCCAGAAAAGTTTGATTGTCCTACTCCCCTCAGAGTAGCCACCTGTGTAACGTGTGTTATTTCTTAAATCATCGACATCAATGTCAAAGTCACCACCTGAAAGTAACTGGACAAAATAACCTGGGTTGGAATTGGAAGAAAAGAAAGACAAAAAAAAATTCAGCAGAACAAACTTTTTAGAATCCATGTTTGTGGTGCCACTGTAGTTATATGCAAAGTAATTATCATATCATATAAAACTTGAAAATCTAGACTCATACAGAATGGAACATCTCATTCCAAGAATTGCACGAATTTATGAGAGAGACAAAAATATCATACAAACTATGCAATAACGGGAATTACTTTTATTAGAACTCCAAACAAACTATGCAACAATAGCTAAGCTAAGGTACAGTTACATATGTGTTCTTTATTTCATTACAAATAATGCTAGTCGGCTTCATAGATGCACGTATTTCAACAGAACATCACATCGCTTTTCCTTCAGTTTACCAGCCTCTTTTCTTCTGGAAGTAATAGGCAGAAGACCAGTACTTGAAACATATAAATTTGTCCTTTCAACTTCTTTTTAGGTTAACACACGCAAATTCTGAACTTGAAATCACCATTGAAACCAATATATACAAAACACGGACGGACCAGGGCAAGCAATCTCAAATTAACAAATAGATGTACAAGAAAAAATACCCTACCCAAGAGAAATGTGCCATGACATAAAGTAATGGGCCAAATGACAATAAAAAATACCTGATTGAATTCCATTGCATTAAATAACTTTAACCAAGAGGGGGATATGAGATCTGTTAGCCCCCTGTAAAATGCATTTGAAAATGGCAATATCTGCAATTTGAACAATTAATGTAAGGTAAAATCAAATAAAAAAGGAGATGGTATTAGATAAAAAAGTACCTGTCGATTGAGTTTATAATCTGCCATGGCATGAACATATTGCATCTTGTTCTCGTTTGTCACACAGACATCCTTGCCACCAGGTTTAAGCTCAATAACATGCCGTATACCAAATGATTCTTCTGTAACTGTGAAGTCCAGAGAGAGATCCTTGAAATCACCATCATAATGCTGTAGAAACATCAGGCAGCAGACATGGGTAAATAAATGAATAAAAGAGATCTGTAAACTCGTCCATCTGGATTTGCAAACACACCTAAAGAAGATATAAGATAGCCAAAAATCCAAATAATCAAAGAAATGATAAGACTTCCAAGCAATGGAATGGCTCAACCATGCAATCACTAGTGCCTTCTTTCCAATAAACCAGATGCAGTTAGCAGGACCCTCCACATATATGCCATCTTAATCAAATAGATTCTAATATCAACTTTTCTTGTTACAACATTCCCCAACATTTTTCCATTATCTTCATATTTTTTATTCCGGCCCAGAAATCAAGTCAGTAAAGCATAGAAATTCAGTTACTCTCTCAAAGTGCTTCCTGCAGCTTGTTTAGAACATCATAACAATATAGAAAGTCTCGACTTCAACAAGCTAGAATTATCTTACAAAGCCATAAGCATATTCATAAGTTGATTTTGTCAACAAGGACTTAGTAGATGTTGGAGCGGGAAAAGTATAGCTGATAAATAAATAAAACCAAAGGTAGTGCAACTGATCAAGAGAGTTTACCTTCACATACATGAGATTCCTGTACAGCTCTGGATCAAGTGTTGATAGTTCATCAAGAAAGCTATATCGGCCTAAAAGCTTTTGTACAAAAACATGTGAAAAAGAGTAATCTAGCAATATGCCTTCATAAAGAGCTTTCCCAACAACTCTTCCAAGAAATTCAACCATCTGAATACCATTCTCTAGATATCTTGCAGTTGGATTGGGGATTAAAAGTCTGTCTGAGGTTGATGTTTGAGAGAAGAGGCCATAACTTAATTGCATGGAAAAAGTTAAATCACTATCATGTCATGAAGTAGATGATGAAGAAAAGAAAGCTTTTATGTAGAAATGCTAGAAAAACTTACTCTGGAGAAAAGGCTGCTTTTGATATATCAGTCAGAAACTCCTTTGATAATCCACCATAGTCCAAGCCAGCCTCTGGGATGCCACATTCACTAACAAAAGAAACGTGAATGGATGACTTCAGTCTTGATCCAAGAGTATTTAGTTGACGAAATCCATCTTCAACAATGTGACCCCGACGAACTACAATCTCAACTGCTCGTGAACCAGGTCCAGTCATTTCACCAGCCATTTTTCGTGATACTTTGTCCATGTTGATAAACTCTCTAAACATCTGAACTCTGTGAATATAAGATAATAAATGATGTCGAGAAACAACCATCTCAGCACAGAAGAAAAATAAAACAAAACCAAGCAATGTCAACAGAGTAATAGATTTCAAAAGTTCATCAAAAAAGAAAAATATCCATGGGAAAAACTGCCATAAGAATAAGGATATATGGTAGGGGACAGTAATAATAAACCAAAAAAGAGATGATTTGACCTGAGAGAGTGAGATCCTGTAAATGATTAAGCAACTAACCAGAAGGAAGCAAAATCATCAGTTCTTAAAAGATATGGTTCTCAACTGTTCAATTTTCCTGCACTCAGTTTTTTTGTTAAAATATATACACTTCAGTCCCTACTTGTAACAGCATTTTAGTCATTCAATTTACAAATGAAGTACCTTACTAATCCCAAAAAAGTTAAAAAGTGGGCCACTAATATATTGTTTCATCTAAAAAAAGGGGACTAAAATGTTACTATATTTAAAGGTGAGAAACTAAAGTCCAATGAAAGGACTAAAATGTAAATTTTTCTTAAAATAAACGGCAACTTAATTCAATTTAAAATAGCAATTTCAATGTGAATTTCATTAAATGCTGGGGGTATCTGTAATTTACTTTTTTTTTGCATGGAGCAGATTGTAATAAAGAGAATTCCATTAAAACAAAAGAAAAAAAAAGGAGAAAAATCCATCAATGCAGAAAGAGTCAGGTCAAAGTTCTCGACAACAAATCTCAACTTGTAGCTCAAACGTTTAATGCAAGCAGTAGGTGGGAAAAAGATACAACAGCTATCAGGTACCTCATTATTACCTTTCTTCAAATGGATATACATGTGGAGTAATAGTGATTACAGAACCCATACTTGGAACAGTCAAAGCATCATCTGATTTTATATTACATGAAATGATTTCATGAGTTCTGGCAGCCACTTGAATTGGGGGTCGGCTCTTTCTAGCAGGTGAAAGCCACAAAACAGGGGGGCAAAACTGATGCCTGCAATCCCTTTCATATATCAGATGCAAGCATCTAATCGCAGAATCCATAAGGGGTCTATTCTGCTGAACTGTACTTTGGGCCATTCCATTGTAAACCAATGTATTGAGCACTGAAGCAATTCTCCGTTGCTCCTCCAGCTTGAATGGGACCTGACTTGTACCATGAAATCAAAACAAATATTGAAGAGTACTTCATATGATCTTGTGATTGAAAAGAGCAAGTGAAAAAAGAAGAATAAGAAGCAAAAACAGGTTACCTGTCTTTCATAGAACTCAATGTCATCAAGAACTAAAAGCAAATGGGAATATGTGGCACAGAACAGATGAATCAGGCATGAAGTATCTCTTGGAATTTTTTGTGGACCACACCTCAATGATTCTACATCCCAAACATCTTGCCGTTCTTCATCTATTTCACCGGGTTGCCCACCAACTGTTTCTGTATAATCAACACCCTTTTGGGACTTTCCAGTAAATTTATGAAGCACATTAGCCCATCTAGTACCTCCTTCCTTATTGAGCTGCTTGTGTTTTTTCTCACCACCCCCATCTCCTTTGTTCCCTGACGTTTTACTTAAGGAAAGATCAGTATCAGCAGATATGCCCCCCTTTCTAGGAAAAAGTAAATACTCCAATGCTTCCCACAAAGTTACAAGATATCCAGGAGTAAATGCCAGCATATTAAGAACAGGTAATGGCCCAAGTGAGGGATTCAAGATTGAAAATATTCTGAGAAAGTAAGAATAGAAATATGCAATATCAACCAGTTCCAACTTCCTCAAGTATTTTGCATTTTCAGCAGTCAAAGTCTCATCTATATAAACATAGGTATCAATCTTTGAGATTGCCAAAAGTTTTGTAAGATGCCACTGCTGACAAACAGGCCTCAGTCGGTCCATAAAAGACATGTTTAAGGCAAATGTATTCTCATTGTCATATAAAACTTTACCAACAAGCTCTGCAGGAGTTTCAGCATCACTCTGAGGAAATTGGTTCTCCTTTTCAGTCCATGCACTATGGTCGAGAAACGACAATAAGCTCTCGGCGAGCATGATCACAACATGGACATAGAATGCATAGTCTAGACTTTGATTGAGCCCTCCAGGATCCGCAAAATCATTCTCGCTTCCTGTAGCTAAGCAAATAATATTTGCAAGAGCCCAACCTACAGGTGGAATCACCTTGGAAGAATGCTGAATTTTCAACTGATCCATCTGGGACATATCTGTTAATATATTATCTCTCAAAATCTGTCATCACCTGCCAAATTTTGATCAGTCCTCACATGTTTGAATGATATAGTAGTGTATCAAGTTGAATTAAAGAGGATTATAATAGAATTATATTTACTTAAGTGCTCAAGCAAAAAAGATATAATGGAATAGCTTCACATGATAACTAATAGAGGTGAGTGTCTCTTTTATAAATAATCAGCCAGCACACATCTGCTGGCAAGAATAACAGAAATAAAACGCAATGTAGCAAGTCAGACCACGTATTAGTTATTGGCACTCTGTAAAAGAATTTAAAAGTTTTAAAAAGAAAATAAACATATGTCCCATGCATACATCAAATAAAATACATCAATAAAGTTTAAAATATTTCTTACCTAAAATATATGATCCCTTATTCAATGGGTCATATCATGGAAAAATCCAATTCTTTTTCACCCTCAATTAAGTAACCACCATTCCCAAAAGTGCTTTAAGATTTGACAACTAAATGGGGACTCATGTCATTTAATTTATATAAACAAGGAAATCATTAAATAACTTGCGGGCAACTTTAAGAAGCCACCCCAGAAAAGTTAGAAGATCAGAAATTTGTTAAAGTGTTGCAGAACTAATACCAAGGATGATAATTCCAAATGGCTACATAAACAATTGCAGTTTGATTTAGACAGGCATGCTCCAAGTTGAACCAACCTGCTGGATATAATTTATTAAAGTTGCACTATAGTGACATCGGACATATAATAAGGGAAAAAAAAACAACTCTGCCATTAATGCATACAGGACATGCCTACATTGCAACAATGTAACCCCAGTAATTACATGTCAGGCCAGGCAGTCAAGACTATCAATTATAACTTTTCGGTCTGAATTGGCAAAAATGAAGCTTCAAGGGTGTTTCCCACTTCTAAAAGCAGAATAACTGTATTTTCTAAATCAAGTTCTTTGTAGACAGGACAAGGTTATATTAATCCTTAATTGATGCATTACCATCTGGCAAAATGCATGACCATCTTCCAAACTCAATTTTAACAGAATCATTTGCTAAGAAGGAAAAAAAGATCCCAAAGCACATGTATAATCACTAAGCAGTTGGTATCAGCTGCTTATAAAGTACTGTGTAGGAAGCATGTTCAGGTGTAGCATATACATTAAAAAAGATAATAATTAGCTTTAGCTCAAATTTAATGAACCTTACCAGTAGAGTCTGAAGGCATTGCAAGAGAATAGACCTGTGCTTCAAAGCAGAAACAAGAACAGCTGGTAGACGTTCAGTTAGACTTGGAATTGTAAGTAGAAACAAACAGTACTGGACAGCAGCAGAATGCATGTCCGGTGAATCCGGGCCAGCTAATTTGAAGCTTGTTGCATGAAATGGCCGTAAAGCTAATGTTATTGCAGTTGCAGTAATCAAGAATTTGTTATCTGTTTGTACCATACTTTTTGCTCGTAAATCATTAGGAATATCAAGTTGGTTAATGTATTTTCTGATAGATATGTAAAGACCACTTTTCGGGCTTCCCATAAACCTAACCAAATCATGTACTGCCATAACTGTATCTGCAGGACTATTGTTGGTTATGATTTTCCACCCCTTCAGATCAGTTAAGATGGCAAGGAAACGCATTGCAAGAGAAGTTAGAACAACAACATCTGGTCTCCTAGAACGAGATTCATCACACTCAGCAAGGATAAATGAGCAGAGGAAAATCAGCTTTTTTGATTGATATCTCCATGTTCTTCTCTCTTCGACTGTACCAATTGCTAGGGAGCAAAAGTTCTTTCTTGAATCTACCCTTAAGAAGAGAGAGGACATCAGCTGTTTATGAAGTGGCAGGTAAACAAACAGGAACATAGAGACAGGACAAATGACAAATCAATCCTTGTACAGTATAAATTAGGTCCTATAAATTTCTCAATGAGCAAAAAAAAATTGGATATTGGATATTAAAAATATTTCTTAATGATCTTAAGGATATTCCTGGGCTGACAAAAATACCAAGCAACTCAGATTTGGGTGTGTGTGTGTGTGTTGGGGGTGGTGACAAAAGGTTTTCAATGGTCTAGGGTTGATATAGGATAGTAAAAGAATATTTCTTGGGCAAAATTGCAATATATTGCTGGTTTTACTGTTTTAGTTTAGTTAAATATTTCTGAGGAACAAGTTAGCACAAACTAATATATCTTGGCAGATGCCAGACTGCCATTATATGGTTGGGCAAAGCATCTACATCTATGAACAGTTCATCCCCAAGGAATCAAAAGGAAAAATTTTGGGTAATAAGGTTGCCAGCTAAATAAAATTAATATATTGAGATTTATTTACCTGATTTATTACAAATTCAACATTCTCAACAAGATTGCCAAGCGAAACCCAGAATGCATGAGAGCATATTTTCCAAGAAGCAATTGGATCATTTAGAAAAGAAAAAAAAACAAATAAAGCATACCCGTAGATATAAAGCATGGAAAACTAACATACCTGTAGAAGTTATGCTCTCCAGCAAAATCTTGAAGCAAGTTTGCATACAGTTAATATCACTGGCGCAAATCTTCCCATGTCGAGTTGATAAATGTACAACAAAGAAAAGGAAAGGCCTCAAGACCTGTTTGGAAACCCAGCTAGCAATTATTGTACCATCGTGATGATTCAACATTTTTTGCCATTCTTCATGAAGCTGCAAAGCTACTTTTTTGGTCACATTATAATGCCTCCAAACTCTCTGTAAACAAACATCCACCACCAACCAAAGAGAAAAAAGGGTCATCTTCACATTTTTACACTAAACCTCAGCTCAACTTCTAACTTAGAGAAAAAGAAATTAAAATTAAAATTAAAATTTTCTATTTATCCCATCTCATTCATTACCCTGTTCAAGCATCATTACCGAGTAACCTCCTTTCTTTACCATCAAATTACAATACTCAAAATTAATAAAACATACTTTACCATCAAATCATAATACTCAAAATTAAAAAACATAAAAGCAAGCAAATTAGCTTTCCTAATAATAATACTAATGAAGCTTAGACAGTTAATTATCACATATGATTACTTCTAAGAATACCTCTCAAATAAGCTGTACCTACCTGTATAAAGATAGCAGAAGCAGTAGTTCGTCTAGCATAACTACGGAGCTCCCTCTCATGAGAGACTTTCTCAAGAAGAGCGTCCCTTGAAATCTCTCTGGCACTTGCCCCTCTTAAGGACACCTAATCATTCATTTTCCATCCAGTATTAACGCAGACACATATAACAAAAATACAATTAAAGTAGTTATAGAAACATTTCAGTGCAAATTAACGTTCAATTACTTAATTTTACAGAATCAAATGATAAATTTTAAATTGATCGACCGATTCTGGTAAGAAATTTTAAATTGACCACAGAGAGAGAGGGGCACCTGATGCTTGCGAGGCTCGTCCATAGAGCTAGTAAGAGTAAGGCATGATCGAAAAGGTAAAGCTTGTAGATGAGAGTGTTGATGGCTGACTTTTATTAGTCAGTTTACCCAAAGGAGTTGGGGACAAAAAGCACTGTAAAAACAAATCGCATTGGCTAAATTCGATTTGGTTTCGTATTTTTTTGCGCTCGATTTTTTTTCAATTTTAATGATCTTTTATTCTATTTATTTTTTTTAATTCAAACAATAAGTAAATTTTATAAAAAATAATTAAAATCCAATTATTTTAGAAAATAAATTAAAATCCAATTTAAATTAATTAAATCGACCCCCTATTTTTTTCAGAAATAGCTGAAATAGTTCAATATATATTAATCAAGTGCTGGTAAACATTAAACACAGGATATATAAATTTATTTAACATAAAAAATAAATTTATATATATAAAAAGAAAACAAAAAAAATAAAATGAAAAATCAAAATAAGTGGTTTTATTATCCTCAAACGTAATTATCCATTTACATTTCAAATTATTTAAATTTCAATTTAACAATCAAACTATAATTTAAATCTATTTCAAAAATTGATTAAATCTTTTTATCATTTCAATTGGGCTATAAATTCCCAAATTTTCTGACTTTCACTTCCGCCCAGAAAAATGTCTTCTTCCCATTCTCTAGCTATTCTTTTGTCTCTTATTTCCCATCCTTGTGATTCTCATGTGTCATCAGACACCAGGTCTGATGACTGGAAATTAATAATCTCTGGTTCTATCCATTACCCTCGCAGTACTCCTGGGGTAACTATTTTTGTTTTTAATTAATTTTAACATTCATTTTATTTTTTTATTTATAGATGTGGCCAAATCTTATTAGAAATGCAAGATTAGGAGGTCTTAATGCAATTGACACCTACGTTTTTTGGAATGCCCATGAACCACAGTATCGTCAGGTATTTTATTTTTTATTTTTTATTTAAAATTGTATTTGGAATGCCCAGTGTAAAATCTATTTTTTTTCATTCTTTTATTTTCTTTTACAGGATGAGATGAAAAATTTCGTATCAGTAATTGTGAAAACACTGGAAGACAATTATCTTTTCGAAGAAGAATTAGGACCTATAATCATTGCTCAGGTTTAATTTAATAAATTATTAAAATTTATTTTTTACTATTTTGATTTTATATATTAACTTTTATTTTATTTTTTTTGAAATATGAAAGATTGAAAATGATTATGACATCGTGGAAGATAGCTATGGAGAAGCTGGAAAAGTTTTAAGCTTTTGATCCCTTCGGTCATGGGCCAACAAGATAACTATGAAGTGGTATTATACGTTAATTAATCCTTAATTTTATTTAATTAATTTTAAAAACTAATTAATTCATATTTAATATTTGTTAGTACAGCTCACTACTTGCCATGGCTGGTACTGTGACCAATGGTACCCTCTAAATCATAAAAAGGTTACAGATCCAAAATGGTGGATTGAGAATTGGACTGGCAGGTTGGCTTTTTTTTTAATTAATTAATTTTATTTTCTACATTTAATTTTTTTCTAATAATCCAAAATTAAATTAGCTATAAGGAATGGGGAGGAAGACAACCACAGAACTGCTGAGGATCTTGCATTTTCTGTTGCCCGTTTCGATGGTAGTTTAGTAAATTATTATATGGTCAGTATTTTTTTGTTTACAAAATATAATTTTATTTAATTTTGAAAAATATTTATTTAATTTCCCTTTGTAGTATCACGGTGGCACCAATTTTGGTGAAACAGCTGGAGGTCCATATGTCACCACGTCATATGATTATGATGCACCACTTGATGAATATGGTAAGAAAATAAAAATTATTTTTTTATTAATTTTTTGTATTTTAATTAATTTTAATCTTTGTTTTGAAATTTTATTAGGTAATCCTAATCAACCCAAATGGGGACATCTTAAAAACCTTCACCAGGTATTATTTTCTATAGGGATATATTATTTTTTATGCAGTTATACTCATAATTCCTCTGATCCTGAATGGGTCAATAAGGATATATTTCTGCAGGTGCATACGTTTGGGCCTGTGATTCATGCTTTTGTAAATACAATATTCTTTGGTAATTATTAATTTTTTTAGATATTATTCTCAAATTATTAATTTTTCTATGGCCAATATAAAAATCAAATTACTTTGCAGGATCTCGAACTGCAGAGGATGGTAAATTTGATTTTCAATTTGAGACAAAAATTCATTTATTGGAAGAAATTAATCGCATTGTTTTAGTTAGTGTTTCTGTTGGATTACCAGTAAGTAATTGATAATCTTTTTTAAATAATTTGTTCAGTGTATTTTCCAGCTTATAGTAACAAATATTTTTTTTTGTGTAGCATTCTGGTTTTTCCTTTGAAAACCTGGGAACTGGAATTGTTGGACCTATCAAAATAATTGCAAGAAGCAAAACTGGAAATGAACCTGAAGTGATTAAGGATATTTCAACAAATAGATGGGTTTACAAGACAGGATTACATGGAGTAGAACTCGGATATCACAGTCCTATACATTGTTATAGAGCCAATTGGTCTTCTGTCCTTGAAACCGATCGACCTTTCACTTGGTACAGGGTAATAATATATACAATTTCAATCCTAGTTCATTACATTATGTTCCATTACGGCTCACCATAACATATATATTTATATGCAGACAAATTTTTATTATCCTCAAGGAAACAATCCTGTCGTGGTGACCTGAGTGGAATGGGAAAAGGAGTTGCTTGGACAAAATACCTTGCCAGTGAGGAAGGTTGTGACACTGATTGTGACTATAAGGGAGAATATACCGGAGAGAAAATATGACAGCCAACACAAAGATATTATGATATCCCCAGAGACTGGCAGCCAACACAAAGATATTATGATATCCCCAGAGACTGGCTAAGGCAAGGCAATAATATGCTGGTATTGTTTGAAGAATTGGGTGGCAACCCACGGAATGTTCAAATCCAAACAGTTACTGTTGGTAAAGTTTGTGCAAATGCTTATGAATGGAATAAATTGGAATTAGCTTGCACAGGAGGACACAATATTACTAAAATCAAATTTGCAAGTTTTGGTGATCCTCAAGCCAAATGTGGGGATTACAGTCCTGGGAGATGCCATGCTATAGATTCTTTGGATGTTATTCAAAAGGCAAGTTTATGTTTCCCTTTTTATTTTTTTCCAAATCTTTGGTGTGTTTATTTTCTAATAATTGGATGGTTTGTGTTTGAATTTCCAGGCCTGTCTTAACCAGAAAAATTGCACAATTGATGTAAATATAAACAAGTTTGCTCTTTTACCTCAAGAATGCAGACAGATTTTCAGTTATAGGCTTGCTGTTGAAGCAGTTTGTTAGGATTTCTTTGGACAGGAATAAATCTGTAGTGACACTTTTGAATTAGTATTATATATTATAAAGTTCGATTTTTTTATGTCTTCTCTTCTTCTCTATTTTCTTTCTCCCCTAATATTTCAATGAGCAAGTTCTCCATTTTGAACGGGAAAAACTTGGCGAAATCATTAAGATAGCAAGAATTTGAATTAATGGGCTTTAATGGCAATTTTCACAGTCACTGATTATGGAAAAGTTTTACTGTCAGCAGAACTTTCTGTGGCTTCTTTGAGATACAAAAGCCAGACGCAGCTTCCATAACAAGGTGCCGTTTTCTAAATAATGTAGTTGGTGCTTGATGTAGAAACGCGCAAGGTAGTGTGATATATTTCGCTATGCAAGTCCCGTCCCGTACTTCAATAACTCGGAAGCCGAAAGGTCCAAACTTTATGTTCGTAGGTGAAAAATAAAGATATTTGTGTCTGGCGTTGAACTTCATGGCCGCCATGGCCAGCGTATCTCCCTTATTTTTATCTCTCAATTTATTTTATTTCCCTCCAAAGAGCCATTTCTCTTTATACCGAAACTACATGGTCGCCTCCCTTACTTCTCTACCTCCAGAAATCAATCCCTACTATTACCAGTCTCTTATGCTCTAATTTCCGCTTACGTCAAACTGGGTTTTGTTGTTGATGCTTATGGGGTTTTCACAGTAATTAAGCTAGGGTACTTGGAATGTACTTATGTTGCAAATGCTTTAATGAATTTGAATGGTAAATCAGGGTGTTTTGATTATCTGATTCAATTGTTCGATGAAATGCCTCAATGAGATATTGTAACGTGGAATACCGCGATATCCCGCTTGGTCTATTACTGGTTATATGAGAAAGCATTATGATTGTTTCGGGATTTGCACCTAACTACTGGTTTTAGAGCTGAACAGTGCTCTCTGTTGGCGGTGTTGGCTGCCTGTGCTGGGTGCCATGCTGCGATGGGAGGTAGAGAGGTTTAGAAGAAAACCCGTTCGAATTGTGAAAAACATTCTTTTGTGCGCGGGGGATTGCCATATGTTCTTGAAATATGTTTCAGTTGTCACCAGTAGAGAGATAATCTTAAGGGATACTTCTGGTTTTCATCACTTCTCAAATGGACATTGCTCTTGCAAAGATTACTGGCGCTGAACTTGCTAGCTAAATATAATTGAGCTGCAAAACAATGAATGCTATTAGACATGGTACAATTTTCTGTTTCTTTACCCTTATTATTTTCATTTTGATAGTTGGTTTCATAACATACGTGTATATAGACGTGTAATTTCTCCAAAATGGCTAAGCAGCAGTGAATACATGAATTGTTTTTCTTCCATAAGTAAACGCCCAACGGTTTCTTCAGAGACATTAATAAAACACTTCTTCTGCTTAACACAGGCCTGCAAATCAAACATAAACAATTCGAATGTCATTATGTGATGTCTCGTCTCATAATAATTCACCAAAAACAAAACCAAAACAAATAAGGTAGTGTAAAATCACCTTCTGGACAATTGACAAGCATTTTCAGAATAACAGTTGCCTTGACTGAAAGGTCCACATCTGCCATTAACATCATCAAAACTAGCAAATGTGATTTTTTTGATTCTATGTCCACCTTGGCAACTTATTTCCAGTGTCTGTCCTTCATCAGCATGTGCACAAATGTTACCAATTGTGACACTCTGGATTTGAATATTATCTGGATTGGCTCCTAATTCTTCAAACATTATTAACACATTATTTTCTGGCTTTAACCAATCTCTAGGAAGATGAAAATATATATTTGCGTCCGACTCTTCACAAGCACCTGCTCAATTGCAATATTATTTTATATTTTTATTATTTTGGAAATTAATTTATTTTTGACGGATTTGTGTAGTTATTTCCATAATTCTCGTATTCATTGAAAAAAAAAATGTCAAAGGAAACAAACAAAAAAAAAAGTTTAATCATACAGTAATGAAATTTCCAATTACAAAGACAACGGAGGATAGGTCCATTATTTAAATTATAACCGCATTTCAAATTATTTAAAATTTTGATAGATATAATATAATTTAAATTATTTTAAAAGTTAAAATCCTATCTTTTGTAGTTTTTCCTCATCTCATTTGTGCTATAAATGCAGCTCATTTTTCTCACTTCACTCAACACTTAGATTTCCCATCCTCTCACCAAAATGGCTTATTCTTCTTATTTTGCCATTGTTAGTGGATTGAGCTTAGCTATTGTTTTATCTCTTATTTCCCACTCTTTTGCTGTCATGTATGACGATAGAGCAATTATAATCAATGGAGATAGGAAACTCATAATCTCTGGTTCCATCCATTACCCTCGTAGCACTCCTGGAGTAAGTAATTTTGTTATATTAATTACTATAATGTTGGTTTTAATTATGTTTACCATTCATTTTATTTATATTTTTTGTTATTTCTTTATTTGCAGATGTGGCCAAAGCTTATTAAACAGGCAAAATTAGGAGGTCTTAATGCAATTGAGACCTATGTGTTTTGGAATGCTCATGAGCCACAGTATCGTCAGGTATTTTTTCTTTTTTTTGGATTTAAACATTTCTTGTTTTTATGGATTCAGATGTCTATTTGATTAATTAATTTTGTGCTTTTTCAGTATGATTTTACTGGGAATCATGACTTGGTTAAATTTATCAAGACGATTCAAGATGAAGGGCTTTATGCTATTTTAAGAATTGGACCATATGTTTGTGCAGAGTGGAATTATGGGTAGTTATAATTTTAGACAATTACATTAAATTTATATTAATTTTTTTATTATTAATTCTTTATTGTATATTTCATTCCAGAGGATTTCCGGTTTGGTTGAGTAGCTTGCCAGGAATGCATTTTAGAACAAATAATCCAAGTTTCATGGTAATGTTAATTATAATATTATTTATTTATTCAATTAAATTTTTAATCATTGTATTAAAATTAAATTTTGCTTTTGTAGAATGAGATGAAAAATTTCACAACATTGATTGTGGAAATGATGAAAGACAACAATCTTTTTGCAACCCAAGGGGGACCGATTATCCTTGCTCAGGTTTAATTTAATTTGTCCAAATATTTTTTAATTAATTTTGATTTTATTAATTAGAACTAATATTTATATTTATATATATTTTTTCAAAGATTGAAAATGAATATGGACAAGTGGAAAATAGCTATGGAGAAGGAGGAAAAGAATACTTACAATGGTGTGCTAATCTGGCTCAAGGTTTTGACCTTGGTATCCCTTGGATTATGTGTAAACAATCAGATGCACCAGCTCCAATGGTATTTAATTTTATTGTAATTAATTTTTTTATAAGGATAATACTTTTTTTAAAAAAACAGAAACTAATCACATTTAATGTTTGTTAATAATACAGATTGGAACTTGCAATGATTGGTACTGTGACCAATGGGACCCAAAGAATTCTAATGTGAACAAAAATGTTCCAAAGATTTGGACCGAGAATTGGACTGGCTGGTTGGTTTATTACAATTTCTTTTGTTTAATTAATTATTTATTTATTTTCTTCATGATTTTCTCTACTATTCCAAAATAAAATCAGGTTTAAGCATTGGGGAGGACGAACACCACACAGAACTGCTGAAGATACTGCATTTGCTGTTGCACGTTTCTTCCAATTGAATGGTACAATGCAAAATTACTACATGGTAAGTTCTTTTATTTTTTTTCCTCCCTTAAAATATAATTTTATTTGAATGGAAACAAATAATGTAATGTTTAATGAAAAAAATTATTTCTGTTGTAGTATCATGGTGGTACCAACTTTGGTGAGACAGGTGGAGGTCCATACATCACCACATCATATGATTATGATGCACCAATTGATGAATATGGTAAAATTAAAGTTAAACTCTTTAATTAATTTCTTTTGTAATTAATTATTTTTCATGTCAATATTAATTTTTCATTAGGTAATCTAAATCAACCCAAATGGGGTCATCTTAAAAATCTTCACGAGGCACTCTATTCTATGAAGGACCCTATAGTTTATGGTGACAAAACAGATATCGATTTCGGTCAAAATAAATGGGTATGTTAATTAATTTATTTTGTTGAAAATTGAAAATAAAATTCATCATATATCTTAATTGTACTTTCATTTATGTTTTTAGGCGACCATTTTCTCTTATCAAGGAAAAAGAAGCTGCTTCTTTTCAAATACAGATTATAATGACCAGACATTAACATTTGAAGGGGCGGACTTTTTCCTTCCCGGTTGGTCTGTTAGTTTGTCTCCCGATTGTTTCCATGAAGTTTACAATACCGCCAAGGTAATTAATGATTAAAGAACTGTTAATCATTTAATTAAGTAACTAATGATGATTATCATTTGATAAATAGGTGAATGCACAAACATCTGTTATGGTGAATAGGCCAATTCATCCTGTGGATGAAGATGACACACCTTATAAATTGGAATGGCAATCCACACCTGAACAAATTGTTCATATTAATAGATATGGAAATCTTGATAATGGAGCTTTTGTTGCTTCTAATGCTCTTTTGGATCAGAAAACAGTAACTAATGGTACCAGTGATTACTTGTACTTATTGACACTGTAAGTTATTAACACACTAATTTTCTTTTTCCTTTTTTTCTTTTAATTCCATTTTTTATAGTTGTTTATTTTATTTTTATTTTTTTATGCAGTTATTTTCATAATTCATCTGATCCTCAATGGATCAATAAGGATATATTTCTCCAAGTTCGAACAAACGGGCCTATTATTCATGCTTTTGTAAATAAAAGATTTGTGGGTAATTACTATTCTCCAAGTCTTGTATTTTCAAATTACTATTTGTTTAATGACTAATGAAAAATCAAATTATTTTGTAGGATCTCAATATTCTGAGTATCATGGACACCTTGATGACTATGGCTTTCAATTTGAGAGAGAGATTCGTTTTGTGAATGGAGCTAATCGAATTGTTTTAGCTAGTGTTTCTGTTGGATTACCTGTAAGTAATTGCTCAAGTTTCCGATAGTCATTTAATGTAAATATTTTTATGTTTTTTGCTTCTTTGTTATCAAGATTATATTCTTTTTTGTGTGTTTTGTGTAGAATTATGGTCCTAACTTTGACTACTGGGGATGTGGAATTGTTGGACCTATCCAATTAATAGCGAGGAGCAGAAACGGAAGTGAACCTGAAGTGATTAAGGATATTTCAACAAATAGATGGGTTCATAAAACAGGATTACATGGTGTAGACCTTGAATATCATAAACTTCTACATCGTTATAGTCCTTCTTGGTCTGCTATCCCTCAGGTTGATCGACCTTTCACATGGTACAAGGTAATGCACATATTTTTTTGTTATTATAAATGTCTCTGATTACATCATATTGCATTGCGGTTCATCATATTGTGTTTATTGTAAATAGACAAATTTCTTGTATCCTCATGGGACCGATGCTGTCGTGGTAGACTTGAATGGAATGGGAAAAGGAGTTGCTTGGATCAATGGCATTAACATAGGGAGGTATTGGCCTAAAAATATTGCCAGTGAAGAAGGTTGTAGCATTTTTTGTGACTACAAGAACAGTTATGACTCTGGTAAATGCAGTACTGGGTGTGGACAACCAACACAAAGATATTATCATATCCCTAGAGACTGGCTAAGACCAGATAATAATTTGCTAGTATTGTTTGAAGAATTCGGTGGCAACCCACAGAATGTTCAAATCCAAACAGTTACTGTTGGTAAAGTTTGTGCAAATGCTTATGAATGGAATAAATTGGAATTAGCATGCGCAGGAGGACACAATATTACTAAAATCAAATTTGCTAGTTTTGGTAATCCTCAAGGCAAATGTGGGGATTACAGTCCAGGCAGATGCCATGCTATAGATTCTTTGGATGTTGTTCAGAAGGTAAGTTCATATTTGCCTTCTTTCTTCTTTGAGCAATTTCTTCTTTCAATTTCTTCTTTGGATGTGTGTTTATTTTCTAATAATTGGATGATTTGTGTTTGAATTTGCAGGCCTGTCTTAACCAGAGAAATTGCACAATCGATGTCAATATAAACAGTTTTGCCCTTTTACCTCCAGAATGCAGACAGATTTTCAGTTATAGGCTTGCTGTTGAAGCTTTTTGTTAGGATTTCTTTAGACGTGAATAAATTTGTAGTGATACTTTCGAGTTAATATTATAAAAATTCGATTTTTTATGTCTTTCTCTTGTTCTCTTTCTCTCTTTTTTTTTCTCCCTAATATTTCAGTGTTCAAGTTCTCCATTTTCAACTGGAAAACGTTGGCGAAGTCATTAAGATTGCAAGAAATTGAATTCATGTCACTGATGGAAAAGTTTTAATGTCAGCAAAACTTTCTGCGGCTTCTTCAAGATAGATACGACAGACGCAGCTCTAAAATGTGCCGTTTTCTACGTAATGTATGCACTTGGTGGTGCTTGATATGGAAACGTAGCGTGACAAATGGTTTCCTTTCGCTATACAAGTCCCGTAATTCAATAACTCGAAAGCCCAAAAAGGTCAAAACCTTATGTTCTTAGGTGAAAAATAAAGAGATCTGTGTCTGGCGGTTAACCTCATGGCTGCCGCCACCAGCTTGTCTCCCTTATTTTTATCTCTCAATTCATTTCATTTCCCTCCAAAAGAACCATCTTTCTTTAAACCAAAACTCCATGGTCGCCTCCCTGACTTCTCTACCTCCAGAAATCAATTTCTACCATTACCAGTCTCTTCTCTCTCGAATCCCCAAAACATTGACACCTTTTTCCCTTTAAGCTCTTTAGATTCCTCTTACATTGAGACTGACGATTTGTTCAATTTGCTTCGCTTGTCTGTGAAATACTCTAATATCGACCTTGCTCGAGCAGTACATGCTGCAAGTGTCAAGCTTGATGAGGATACCCAACTCGGTAATGCTCTAATTTCCGCTTACGTCAAACTGGGTTTTGTTGTTGATGCTCATGGGGTTTTCAAGCACCTCTCTAGCCCAGATGCAGTTGCTTATAGCACTTTAATCTCGGGTTTTGCTAAGCTGAATAAAGAGAATGATGCGATTGTGCATTTCTTTCGAATGAGGAGTTCAGGTGTTGAGGTTAATGAGTATAGTTTACTTGCTATTTTAATTGCTTGTATTAGGATTTCGGAATTAGAGCTGGGTTTGCAAGTTCATGGTTTGATAATTAAGCTAGGGTACTTGGAATGTACTTATGTTGCAAATGCTTTGATGAGTTTGTATGATAAATCAGGGTGTTTTGATTATGTGACTCAATTGTTCGATGAAATGCCTCAAAGAGATATTGTAACTTGGAATACTGCAATATCCAGCTTGGTCAATCAGTGGTTATATGAGAAAGCATTACGATTGTTTCAGGATTTGCACCAAACTACTGGTTTTAGAGCTGATCGGTGCACTCTGTTGTCTGTGTTGGCTGCCTGTGCTGGGTGCCATGCTGTAATGGGAGGTAGAGAGGTTCATGCTTATGCCATTAGAATTGGATTAGAAGCCAACTTGAGTATTAACAATGCAATTATTGGGTTTTACACCAAGTGCGGAGGTCTAAAGGATGTTCTGGCCGTGTTTGATAAAATGCCAGCAAAGGATATAATTAGTACAACACAAATGTCTATGGCATATATGGAATTTAGGATGGTGGATTTGGCTGTAGAAGTATTTGAGAATATGCCCGTGAGGAATACTGTTTCTTATAACGCTCTTTTGGCTGGATTTTGTAAAAATGGTGAAGGATCAAAGGCATTGGATTTATTTCTTAAGATGGTCCAGGAGAGAGTAGGATTAACTGATTTAACTCTGACTAGCATTGTAAATGCTTGTGGAATACTAATGTCATTTGAAATTAGTAGACAAATTCATGGGTTTGTCACTAAGGTTGGTTTTGGATCAAATGCCTGCATTGAAACAGCTCTACTTGACATGTATACGAGGTGTGGAAGGATGAAGGATGCTGAAAAGATCTTTCGCAGTTGGCCATCTGATTGGGATAGCTCAATTATCTGGACATCAATGCTGTGTGGCTATGCACGAAATGGGATGCCAGAAGAAGCAATTTCTCTCTTCCACCAAAGCCAATTAGAAGGGGCAATAGTTGTGGATGAAGTTGCATTGGCTTCAATACTTGGTGTCTGTGGGACTTTAGGATTTCATGAGATGGGAGAGCAAATCCATTCTCATGCTTTGAAATCTGGGTTTCTAGCCAATGTAGTAGTGGGAAATTCCATAATTAGCATGTATTCCAAGTGTTGCAGCATGAATGATGCAATTAAATCTTTCAACATTATGCCAATACATGATATAGTTTCTTGGAATTGTTTGATTGCTGGCCATCTCCTTCACAGACAGGGAGATGAGGCCTTAGATGTCTGGTCGAGGATGGTGAAGGAAGGCATAAAACCAGATTCGGTCACTTTTATTTTAATTATTTTAGCTTATAGACATACTAGCTCAAATTTAGTTGATGACTGTCGTAATCTTTTTCTTTGTATGAAAAAGGTATATGAAGTTGATCCCACTTCAGAGCATTATGCTTCTTTGGTAAGTGTTTTAGGGTATTGGGATCTCCTTGAAGAAGCAGAGGAAACGATCATTAAGATGCCCTTTGAGCCAGAGGCTTTTGTTTGGCGAGCTTTACTTGAAAGTTGCAGATATCACTCGAATATGAGCATGGGACTACGAGTTGTAAAGCGTATAGTTGCCATGGAGCCGCAGGATCCATCCACATATGCACTTGTCTCTAATCTGTATTTAGCTTCTGGAAGGTGGAATTGTTCAGAATTGGTCAGAGAGAATATGAGAAAGAAGGGTTTGCGGAAACACCCATGTCGAAGTTGGATTATTCATCAGAAGGAAGTCCATTCGTTCTGTGTAAGAGATCAATCTCATTACCACACAAAAGATATCTATAGTGGGATAGACAGACTGATCTTGGAATGTCTAAAGCTTGGTTATGTGCCGAACACGAGCTTTACACTTCAGGATGTAGAAGAGCATCAAAAAAAGGAATATTTATTCTATCACAGTGCAAAATTAGCAGCAACATATGGACTTCTGGTGACCAAACGAGGAAAACCCATTCGAATTGTGAAAAACATTCTTTTGTGCGGTGATTGCCATGTGTTCTTGAAATATGTTTCAGTTGTCACCAGGAGAGAGATAATATTAAGGGATACTTCAGGCTTTCATCACTTTTCTAATGGACATTGCTCGTGCAAAGATTACTGGCGGTGAGTATTACTTGCTAACTAAATATAATCGAGCCGCATGATAATGGATGCTATTAAACACGGTACAATTTTCTATCTCTTTACCCTTGCTATTTTCATTTTGATTGTTAGTTTCATAACATACATGTATATAGATATGTAATTTCTCCAAGTATGGCTAAGCAGCAGTGAGTAGATGGATTGTTTTTCTTCCATAAGTATGTACTTAATTTCTCGTATTTAGGCTTATGAGCTGAAATGGTTCATAAGCTAAACCTTCTTTTTATTTTAGGTTGAAGAAGCTTGGATATGAATTCAAAGATAATCAATATTTTGAAGATAAAAATTGAAGTAAAATAAGTTTTTTTATCCATTGAGTACCTAAAACTCTCATATTCATTGCTTGCCAAAGCTATTTTATCATTAGAAGTCATTAGAGATTGCCTTTAAGGTGAATTTGACATGCTTTTTCATTTGTCTTTTCACCCAAAATGACTACTACTCTTTTTCTTGTTTTTTCATTAAAATAGTTTGGTTTATGTGGTAAAGTGGTAATAGATAATGTGATTGAGCAGCAGAAAGAAAGTATGTAAGGGGGGATAGAAGTATAAAAAACCTTGCTATTAACTCAATGTGGGAATCACAAACCTTGGCAACTTATTTGCAATGTCTGTCCTTCATGAGCATGTGCACAAATTTTACCAATAATAACGCTCTGGATTTGAGTATTATCTGGGTCCCCTCATAATTCTTCAAACAATAGTAACACATTATTTTCTGGCCTTAGCCAATCTCTGGGAAGATGATAACGTCTTTGCGTTGGCTCTCCACACCCAGGATTGCATTTCTGAACAGAAAATGAAAAATATGGTAGCAAGAGATAATTTGGGGAAAGAAATCTGTGTATTGAATAAACTGTAATCAGTTGCTATACAAGATCTAGCTGTTCCTTTACATACAAATGAGCTGTATTTGTTAGCTGTTCTATAGTTTGTTAGTGTATATTGTTGTAGCTGCCTTGCCATGTGGTCTGCTAGATAAATACGTCAGCTAAGTTTGTTAGGATACTTATATTTGGTTTGAGTTTTGGCCTGGTGTTTGGTGGGCTTTGTATGTGTTGGTTCAATTTCTCTATAGGCTTATAGCCTTCCTTGTAGTCCCGAATACTGTCACAACCTTGTTCACTAGCAAGATATTGAGGCCAATCTATGTTAATGCCGTTAATCCAAGCAACTCCTTTCCCCATTCCATTTAAGTCTGCCACAACAGGATCTGTTCCTCCCGGAGTAATGAAATTTGTCTGCAAAAAACAAAAATATTTGTTTGTGAGAGAGAGAGAGAGAGAGAGAGAGAGAGAGTGAGGAGTAGAAACTATCTTTGGAAGTAGGATTACCGATGAAACGACAATAGTTATATAATAGTTATAACTAGGATTAGCAAAAATGCCGAGAGTGATATTAGAGCATCTAAAGCTAATAGATTAAAAAAAATTAAAAAAAATATAAAAAATGAGCATATAACGAGCATAATTAATGTGGCTATGTAGCATTCTTTTGGTCCATCGGGCCTCCAAATGAATCAAGAAGAAAAAGCATTTCTATAATTTCAAACCCGTTCTATTCTAAAAAAAAAAATTAATTTAGATGTTAATTATTATAGTAGTTGTCAGCTGTTTTACTAATTGATAGTGATTAGTTATTGATATAGCAATTAAAATAGAAATATTGGGTAAAATTAAGTGTTTAATAAGTTGTTTAATATAAAAAAGACGAAAAAGAGTAAAGTTATAAAGAATAAAAATAATAAGTGTTAGGTGTAAGCGTTATAAAAAATTTATAAAATATTAAAAGAGGATAATTTTTTTTGTGAGATACTGTCTCAAATTTAAATAAACATTGCTCTAAACGTTGATGTCAACACAATCATTATCTCATCATGTTTTAAAAGAAAAGACAGAATACCTGAAAAAAGCTTAACCAATTAAAAGAAAATCAATTGCAACCTTAATTAGAATGTCTTTTGGTAATTGTAATAAGAGATGTCATCGATTAAGAAATCAGTAATATTCTCAAATCTTGATCACTCATTCATCCGATATAGAAATAACATACGGCTAGGTGATGGGAGTTCCATCATAATGGAAGTATTAAAATAATATTAAAAGTGAAAAAAATAGAATACGGTTAGGTGATGGGAGTCCTATTATGACGGAAATATTAAAATAATATTAAAAATGAGATCTATATATATAATTACAAAAATAAAGTACATGTAGATTTCACTTTTAATATTATTTTAATATTTTCATAATGACGGGACTCCCGCCGTCTAACATTTTCCTATAAAAATAATTTGTACTGATACCTTTTACTGGTTGGTTGATCTCTTGGCAAAAGAAAAGATAAATGCTAAAAGAATAAAATTATATATAATATATAGTGTTATTTGTTTTATTTGAAGAGTAACCGCTAAAAGAGGTTGAGAATTGATTCTTTTGCATGTGAAGTGAACTAACTGACCGATCATCAACTTCCATTTGTTCCTAAATTTAGGAAGTGCACGAAATTACCAGATTTGTCAACATTGAAGCTGGCGGTCAGGCTTCAGTTCTTTCTGTGTAGTAATGGTGAGAAAAAAGAAGACAAAAACAAATTGTTGAATTAAATGAGGAGATGAGAGGTGCCTCTCTCATTGCATTAAATGGAACAAGTTCGATTTTAAGAAAAACACTCACTTCCAAACCGAATTTGCTTTCGGTTTAGAATTAGAATCCAACAAGAATTTTTAGATTTTTTTTTAGTTTTTTATCGAATAAAAAATAATAATTTTATTTTCTTAACCGAATCAAACCGGCCAAATGATGGTATTTATGTTAATTTACAGGCAAAAAGAATAAAATGGTATTAAATTATGACATTTTCCTTGAATGAGCTCTAATTATTAATGTTATATATATATATAGTTCAATTACAAAAGAAAAAAAAAACTACACAATTGGAAACTTGGAAAATGAACTCTTTCCTTTAATTGAGTTGTAATTTCCCAAAACTCATCGAAATTAAAGTTTAAACATCACATACTTGCCTTGTCAGAACTACATCATTAACCCTGCCAAAAATACAAAATCACTGCCATTCATCCTTTCCTTTCCCTTCTATATTTGACCAAATCCGGGTTAATAAAGTCATTCCAGCTACAAATTTTAGTCTCAAGACACTACATTCTCCTGTCGAGACAGGCAAGCAAAGATTCACCGCTCTCAATAAATTACCGAAAATCTCTACACTCGCTTCTCGAACCGTACATCCTTACAAAATCCCACGTGGAATTCTCATAAGAGCGCGTCCAGAAAACTCTCGTTCACGACAATGACACTGAAGAGAATCAGAGAACATTGATGAGAGTTGATCGGTGACTAGAGAAGGGTAAAATCGGAAAGAAAATATTTGCATGAGAAAGCTCCAATGTGGAGGGGACGATAAAGAGGAGACGACGCTTGGCATGAGACTGCAACCAAAGCTCACCAATTGTTCAACTTTCTCTGCTATTTATGACAATAGTAATAATAATTATTATTATTATAAATCTTTTTTTATTTCATTGTTGGAGACAGAGAAAGCTCTATGTTGGTACAGCAACAGCTGCAAGAAGATTTAGCTCTAAAGCTATAGTTAGAGATCAGAGTGAAACAATGGAGAAAGGTCATGCAAGGAGGTTTTCATCAACATCAATTAACCCTTTGTTGTTTATGGTGCCATTGATAGTGGGTTTTGGTTTTCTTGCTCTTCTGGGTCCTAAGTTTTTCAGTTGGGATTCTTCGCTTTTGAGTTCTTATAGTGGTTCTGGTTCTAATTTTAACCTTACTTATTCTCTGCCATCTTCACATGCAAAAATGGCGGTGGTTTCGGCCGTTAACAATTCTGCCATTAATAGCTCTTCGTCTTCAGTTGATGTTGGGGTTAAAGATATTGAAAAACCTGTAAGCATTTGTTTTTCTTTAAGCATTATTCTTTTCTATATATATAATAATTGTAAGAATATTTAGTTAATTATTCTTTCCCCTCTCCAATTTTTCTGATTTCTTTCTTAATTAGAATTGGATTAATTCCTTGTTTTTCAAAATTTTTGGCATTCTATCTCTTGTCTCGGTCCGGTTTGTGGTTTGTTAAAGAAAAGAAAACAGAAGACAGATTGTGCCTCAGAAACAGAAACAAGGGAAGATGAGTCAAAATGAAGTCTCAGTAACTTCTGCCTTGAAAATATCAAATACTAAGAAACAGAGTGTTCTTTTCTTTTTTTTTTTTCCTTTCCTAGAAAAAATAAAAAAAATTGCATTAAACTTGTGTCTTAAGGTTTTCAAGGCGCAGCGGTGGACAAGCTGAGCAAACATTCTCCCTTCCCTTGTTTTTTTAGTAAACTGCTACTTAATGTTCTAATTAATTAACTCAGTTAATTAATTAATTATGATTTTTACTGATATTAATTTAATGGAGTTACTTCTTTCTTTTAATTCATTTGTTTTAAGTTTAATTTACTCTAAATTAATTAATAATTCCAGAAAGAAAATGCAACCATATTTGCTAGCTTGAAGAATGCTTCTTCAATTGATTTTTCCATCAAAAGCAAACATCAAGAAGAGTACTATTCAAGTTTAGAAAGGGTTGAAGCTGGTCTCCAAAATGCTCGTGCTGCTATAAAAGACGCTAAAATAGGAAATCAAACACTAGAGGACCCTGAATATGTTCCTACAGGCCCTATGTACTGGAATTTTAAAGTCTTTCACAGGTATTACTCAACTCTTATACAATTGTTTCTAAGTGCATGTCTATATGTGTAACAAAAACTTCTCTCTTTCCCATTACAGGAGTTACTTGGAAATGGAAAAACTGTTCAAGGTTTTTGTTTATGAAGAAGGTGAACCACCGGTGTTTCATAATGGTCCTTGCAAAAGCATATACTCTATGGAAGGAAATTTTGTTCACAGGATGGAGATAGATGACCGGTTCCGAACCAAAGATCCTGAGAAGGCACATGTCTATTTCCTTCCCTTTAGTGTTACAATGATGGTTCGATTTGTCTATGTGCGTGATTCGCATGATTTTGGTCCCATAAGGAGGACTGTGAGAGACTATGTCAGTCTCATTGCTGGAAAATACCCTTTCTGGAATCGAAGCCTCGGCGCGGACCATTTCATGCTTGCTTGCCATGATTGGGTAAGTCCCTTAATTTCCATTTCAATTACATTTGCTGGTATTTTTCTATTCATGTAGATATGAACAATACACCCAATTTATTTAGTATATAGTTTCTTAAGCTTGGTAGGGTTGGACAGCTTCGTATAATTAAGAATTACTTATCTAATTTTGTGCATTGATAGCATAGTATCAAATTGGAATATTTTGAAAGAATGATGTTCTAATTTAAGTGCACGTTGTATTTCCACAGGGGCCAGAAACTTCATTTTCTGTACCTTATCTTGGAAAAAACTCGATTCGTGCGCTATGCAATGCAAACACATCAGAGAGATTCAATCCCATCAAGGATGTATCATTTCCAGAAATCAATCTCCAAACCGGTTCGACAACGGGCTTGATTGGCGGACCATCTCCATCGAAACGGTCAATTTTGGCATTCTACGCCGGAGGGCTTCATGGCCCTGTTAGACCAATCCTTCTTGCACATTGGGAAAACAAGGATGATGATATAAAAGTGCATAGGTACCTTCCGAAAGGCGTATCATACTACGAAATGATGAGAAAAAGCAAGTTCTGCCTTTGTCCTAGCGGTTATGAAGTTGCAAGTCCTAGAGTCGTGGAGGCATTGTACACGGGTTGTGTGCCGGTGCTAATTTCAGACCACTATGTACCGCCTTTCAGTGATGTTCTGAATTGGAAGTCATTCTCAGTTGAGGTTCCGGTGAGCGAAATCCCCAATCTGAAGAGAATATTGACAAGCATATCTCCAAGGCAATACATTAGAATGCAAAGAAGAGTAAAGCAAATAAGGAGGCATTTTGAGGTTAATTCTCCGCCTAAGCGGTACGATGTTTTTCATATGATTCTTCACTCTATTTGGCTTAGAAGGTTAAATGTTAGGATCCATAATGATCAAGTCGCCATCACCAGTTGATTGAAGAGCATATCTCAATTAATAGGTAATTTAGTTTAGGGATACGTATGTGTAACTAACAAGGACATGGAATTGGACCTTCTCTTATATATGTATAGTCCTTTTTGCAAATGTTCATAATTCTCTTATTTATTTATGAATTTCGCTAATTAATTTACAGAAAAAAAAATTATATGTACATGCCCATAAATTATCACCATATTATGTTCACAATCCATCACCGTAAATACCAATGAAGTGTTCAATAATGTCACGATCCAAAATCGTGGGCCGGACCGACATTAGAATCTAGGTAAGCTTAAGGCCCCCAAGGCCCGTAGTAAGCCTAAACTATCAAATTTCGATCCTATTACCATTTGACTATCAGAATAGCAAGCCCATATTATGACAATTTCATAAGTCAATCAAAGTTAATAATTCTGATCCCGCCTTAGTAATACATACTATTCGCAGCTCGGGCCCATATCCATATAATAAAAATATTTTCTCATACAAATAGTTATTTGTCATAATATGATCAAACTATACAGTCTCCAGATAGTCATTTACACTCCACAATTTATTTATA